>ML360866.1:205-44632 GCA_005239505.1 Nicotiana paniculata
CGGCTTCCATTTTCAACTCACCTGCACATTAAATAAACTCCATTAAGCACACATGACGTGTATTTTTATCATTAAAACACCTAAAATGCACGGTATATAATGCTAAAAATCATGAATTCTAGCCACGCATCACATATGCGATAACTCGCCCCTCCTGCATCAACATACTACCCAAACCAATGCGTGAAGCATCGCAATAAACTGTATACATCCCAGAACCGGAGGGCAACACTAGAACTGGTGTTGAGGTCAATGTTGTCTTGAGCTTCTGAAAACTTGCCTCACACTCGTCGGACCATCAGAATGAGGTATTCTTCTGAGTCAATATAGTCAGAGAAGCTGCAATGGATGAAAAACCCTCCACAAATCGGCGATTATAACCTGCTAGGCCTAAGAAACTCCTGATCTCTGTAACTGAAGTAAGGCGTGGCTAACTTTGAACTTCCTCAATATTCTTAGGATCCACCTTAGTACCCTCTCCAGATACCACAGGTACCAAGACTGCCATAAAATCCAACCAAAACTCACACTTGGAGAACATAACGTACAACTTTTTTTCTCGCAAGGTCTGGAGCACAACTCTCAAATGTTGCTCATGCTCTTCTAGGCTACGGAGCAAATCAAAATGTCATCAATGAAGACGATGACAAAAGAATCAATATAAGGCCTGAACACCCTGTTCATCAAGTCAAAAAATGTTGTTGGGGCATTAGTCAAACCAAAGGACATCACCAGGAACTCATAATGACCATATCCCGTACGAAAGGCCGTCTTCGGGACATCCGAGTCCCGAATCTTCAGCTGATGGTACCCCGATCTCAAGTCAATCTTAGAAAACACCTGATCACCCTACAACTGGTCAAACAAATCATTGATATGCGGAAACGGGTACTTGTTTTTGATGGTGACCTTGTTCAACTGGAGGTAATCAATACACATCCGCATAGTCCCATCCTTCTTCTTCACAAATAACACTGGAGCACCCCAAGGCGATACACTCGGTCTGATAAACCCCTTAGCCAACAATTCCTCAAGCTTTTCTTTTAGTTCCCTTAATTCCTTCGGAACCATACGGTACGGGGGAATAGATATAGGTTGGGTGCCTGGAGCTAAGTCAATGCGAAAATCAATGTCACGATCCGGTGGCATGCCTGGAAGGTCTGAAGGGAATACATCATCAAACTCTCGAACTACTGGCACTGAATCAATCGTCGGAGACTCGGAGGTGGTGTCCCGCACATACGCAAGAAAAGTCAAACAAACCTTCTCAACCATATGTCAAACCTTCAAGAAAGAAATAACCCGACTAGCGGCACTACTGAGGAACCTCTCCACTCCAATATCAGCAACTCGGGCATAACTAGAGTAACAGTCTTGGCATGGCAATCTAGAATGGCATGATAGGGAGACAACCAATCCGTGCCCAGGATGACCTCAAAATCAACCATATAGAGCAACAGGAGGTCCGCTCTGGTCTCGAACCCACAGAATGTAACCACATAGGACCGATAAATCCAGTCCACAACCACGAATCACCCACGGGAATGGACACATAAACAGGAGTACCCATGGACTCACGAGGAATTTCCAGGGAATGAGCAAGTAAGACTGATACATATGAATAAGTGGACCCTGGATCAAATAATATCGATGCATCTCTACCGCATACTGAAATAATACATGTGATCACGACATCTGAGGCCATTGCATCTGATCTGGCCGAAATAACATAGAATCTAGCTGGAGCGCCGGATGAATGACCTCCACTGGAATAAACAGGAGCTGACTGGGCTCCCCTCGCCCGGCCTCCACCTCTGGGACGACCCCTACCATCCTGTCCTGCACCTCTGGGTGGCCGAACTGCTGGTGCAGATCTCATAGAATGGTGACCCTGCTGCACTGCCTTGCCCCGAAGCCTGGGACAATGCCTCTTCATGTGAACTGGATCCCCACACTCATAACAACCTCCCGGCACCATGGCCTTCTTCCCTGAAGAAGAACCCTGAATAGTCTGAGGGCGGTGTGAACTCTGAGGCATAGCACTGAAGTAAGGGCTGGAAGACCCCTGATGACCAGAATACCCATCGGAGGAACCCTGAATAGTTGGCGGGCGGTAAGAACTCTCCGGCATGGCGGTGAAATAAGGCCTCGCTGGAACACCTCGTGGAGGTGGTGGGGGTGCTGAATATGGGGGCCTACTGGGCTGTCCCCTACCAAACTTACCTCTGCCCCTAGCTGGAGCACCTCGAAAATCCCCAATAAATCTAGCTCTCTTATCCTGTTTCCCCTGCTCTCAGCTCCGCTCGACCGATAACCCTCTATCTTGCGAGCAATCTCTACCACAAGCTGATAAGGAGTCCCCATCTCCACCTCTTGGGCCATGTTGGCTCTAATACCTGGATGCAACCCATCTACAAATCTCCACACTCTCTCTGTGTCAGTAGGAAGTATCATGAGTGCGTGATGAGACAGCTCAGAAAACCTAGCCTCGTAGTCGGTCACTGACATCTGGTCCTGCTCCAGCTGCTCAAACTGATACCGAATCTCTTCCCTCTTAGAGGGTGAAATATACCGGTGCAAGAATAGCTGAGTGAACTGCTACCAAGTGATGGGAGGGGGATCTACCGGTCTGCCAAGAATATACGACTGCCACCATCTACGGGCCCTGACCTCTAGCTGAAAAGTAGTGAATTCAACTCCATGAGACTCCAATATCCTCATGTTGTGCAGTCTGTCCCTACACCTATCAATAAAGTCCTGTGCGTCATACTAGAGGCGCCTAACATTGCAGTCAGGCAAGCCAACATCAACATACTAAAGGGTTTCATGTAGTTTACCAAAACATTTTCAACACTTAGTTGACTTGGTTTTGAGACTTTAAGCAGAAACGGATAACATAGGAAACTTTATGCAAAATAGATAATCATGAAGCCATCATTAACGATTACATCCCAAAAAAATGTCTGCTAGTGTGTGTGCCAGGAAATAGTGTCACAATTCTAAGGGCATCTAGTAGAATAATATCAAAAGAATAAAATTCTTTGTCCTACTTTCTGAATAAGTATAGACAGAAATGGCAAAAGAATAGCTCCAAAGTGCTGCTGGGATCGCCAAGAGAAACATCTCACCGTGAAGCCTCGACCAGGTATAAATCAGGAACGAGCTCCGGACTGGTACCCAGATGCACCTGCCTCAGAACCTGTACAATTAAGTACAGAGCATAGCATGAGTACATAAACAATATGTACCCAGTAAGTATCCCGCCTAATCTCGAAGAAGTAGTGACAAAAGGTCGACTTGACACTTACTAGGGTCCAAACAGTATATTTAGGTGATATTTTAAAAGAGGACAACAAGTTAGCATGGATAGTAAAGAAATAAATATCGAATCATAATCAAAATCCAAATACGTGGTGAAGCACCAATATACAAGTTTTCGGTTCATTCTTCCAGGATATTTCACAGCTCAACAGTCATAAAAACATCAGGCAAATAGCATGAGCATAGTGGAATAAGGACATCCGGCCTGGGCCAACATTATAATAATAACTGTGCAATGTTGAAGGGTCGAACAGTGCGAACCCTAGATGCATCTATTAACCTGCTGTGGCATACGGTCCGCTCCCATGAGGGTAGGGGAAAGAATCACTCCGTTTGCGGGATATAAATTGTGAAGCGGTCGCATGCAAATATAACATCTTTCTTTAAATCCTTTCAAAATAACAATTCTTTTAACACACCAAGTTCTCGGTTTTCTTGAAACAAAGTTACAATGAAGTTACAAAGCATATAACTCAAGTTAAGGAAATTCACATGGCATGGTGTGGGCCTAACTACCCGGACATAACAATAATAGTCACTACACACGGGCTCTCGTCACCTCGCACATACGTAGTCCCCCACAACAATAACACATAATCATTTATTCCACTTATGGGGAAAATTCCCTCTTACAAGGTTATATAAGAGACTTACCTCATGTCAAGTCTACTTCTCGGGTCAAGAATGCGCCGAAACTCCAAATTCGTCGCCCAAGGACTCGAAACTAGTCAAATATTGCATAAATAAATCAGTCTATACTCCAGGTCCTTAATTCTCCAACTTAAATGATCATTTCAACCTAAATTGGGAGAATCCTAAAATACACATTTGGGCCTACATGCTCGGATTCCGGAAAGTTTTGAAGGAAACTAAAACCCATGGCCTAAGGATCAATATTATATAGTTTTTGTATGATTCTTTAACAAATTTCTTGGTAATTTCCCATTTTGTCAAAAACCTAGGTTTTACTCTAAACCTATTATTTCCACTAATTTGATGTGTTAATCTACCTAAGAATTCAAGTATTAAGTTAAATTTATAGTAGGAATTACTTACCTTTTATAGTAGCTAGGTCGAATACCTTGCTTGCATGCTCTCAAAATAGCCAAAAGATGAAGAATAGTGTTCAAAAATAGCTAAGTCCCGTATTTAAAACGAAGCTCACTGCCTACAGACTTTTCGCACCTGCAACTTGAGGACCGTAGATGCGGTCTCGCATCGGCGAGAAAAATCTTGCATCTGCGGAGGAGGGGCAGGGGGCTGGCTTCGCACATGCGGAGTGGAGTCTGCACCTGCGGCTCCGCTTCTGCGAAAAGGAGTACACATCTGCGGAAATGGGCAGCTCCCTCGGGAGTCGCACCTGTGAGGTTGGGACCGGAGAAGCGGTCTCGCACCTAAAAATTGCCCTCTGCAGGCGCGGCCGCACCAGATTTGGTGCACCACTAGTTATTTAAGGCTGCTTTTTGCCTCGCTTGATGCCCGAACGGAATCCAGGCCCACCCGAGACCCTGTCCAAGTATACCAACAAGTTATAAATCACAATACGGACTCGCTCGAGCCTTCGGAACTTCCAAAACAATGCTAAATCTGAAAATCATACCCCAAAACCTATTAGATCAAACTTAAAAACTTTAAGTTCTTGAACTCGCTTTCAATACGCCGAACCTAAATATACTACTCGGAATGACACCAAATTTTGCGAGCAAGTCATAAATGACATAACGGAACTATTCCAGGTATCGGAATTCCATTTGGATCTCGATAACACAAAACACATTCCAAACCTCAAGTTTGAACTTAAGGAAACCTTAATTCACTATTAGGCGCCAAAACGCCCCCGGGTCATCCAAAACCCGTTCCGAACACATGCCTAAGTCTGAAATCATCATACGAACCAACCGTAACCTTCGAATCTCGATCCCTAGGTCGTTTTCTAAAAATACTGACCGAAGTCAAACTTGGCCTTAAAGGCCAACCTTAAGAAATGAATTGTTCCTATACCACTCCAAACTCCTCAAAACCTCGAACCACCCGTCCCTGCAAGTCATAAATCAGTAAAAGAATTAACGGAACTCTCATTTTGGGGCACGGGGTTCTAAAATGCAAAACGATCGATCGGGTCATTACATTCTCCACCTCTTAAACAAATGTTCGACCTCGAATGGGTCTAGAATCATACTTGGAGTGCTGAATAAGTGTGGATATCTGCTCCGCATGTCCTCCTCGGACTCCCAAGTTGCCTCCTCGATTGGTTGGCCCCTCTATTGGACCTTTACGGCGGAAACCCTCTTGGACCTCAACTGGAGATCCTTCATGTCAATAATAGCAACTGGCTCCTTCTCGTAGCCCAACCTCTCATCCAACTGAATGGTGCTTAAATATATCACGTGAGAGAAATCAGCGTGGTATATACGTAACATGGACACATGAAAGACCGGATGAACCCCTGATAAACTGGGAGGTAAAGCAAGCTCATAAGAAACCTCCCCAACTCGTCTCAACACCTCAAATGGGCCTATAAACCTTGGGCTCAGCTTGCCTTTCTTCTCGAACCTCATAATACTCTTCATCAGCGAGACCTTCAACAGAACCTTCTTGCCCTCCATAAATGATACATCACACACCTTTTGATCTGTGTAACTCTTCTATCTGGACTGTGTTGTGCGAAGTCTCTCCTGAATCAACTTCACCTTCTCCAAAGCATCCTTCACCAGATCGGTGCCATATAGCTTATCCTCGCTAGGCTCAAACCACCCGATGGGAGAAAGACATCGCCGACCATACAAGGCCTCAAATGGAGCCATCTCAATGCTGGACTGATAACTATTATTATAAGCAAATTCGGCCAAACGCAAGAACTGGTCCCACTGCCCTCCAAAGTCAACCACACATGCTCTGAGCAGGTCCTCCAATATCTGAACTGTCCGCTCTGAATGCCCATCAGTCTGAGGGTGGAATGTTGTGCTAAGCTCTACCCAGGTGCCTAACTCACTCTGTACGACTCTCTAGAAGTGCGAGGTGAACTGAGGACCTCGATCTGATACAGCAACCAAACTATCTCCCGAATGTAGATTTGGGCCAACCTCTCAGAAGTATAAGTAGTAGCTACTGGAATGAAATGTGTCGACTTGGTCAACCTGTCCACAATGACCCAAATCAACCTTCCGCAAGGTTCGAGGAAATACAACTACGAAGCCCATAGTGATGCGCTCCCATTTCCACTCAGGTATAGGCATCTGCTGAAGTAAACCTCCTGGTCTCTAGTGCTCATACTTAACCTGCTGGCAATTTAGACACCTAGCCACATACTCCACTTGACATCCGTCTCCACTAGTAGTGCTTAATCAAGTCACGATACATCTTCGTAGCACCAGGATGTATAGAATACCATGAACTGCGAGCCTCCCCTGGAATCCTCTCCCTCAGGCCATCAACATTGGGGACACATAAGCGACGCTGAAGTCTCAGAACACCATCCTCGCCAATATAAACCTCCTTGGCACCACCCTGTACCACTGTTTCCCGCAGCTCTGCCAGGCGGGGATCATCAAACTACTGAGCCTCGATCTCTCCCAATAATGAATTTTGAGCAACCACACGTGCGAGAACTCGGCTGGGCTATGAAAGGTCCAAACTTACCAGGCGATTAGCCAAAGTTTGAATGTCCAAACCTATAGGTCTCTCCTTTGCTGAAATGAAAGCCAAACTACCCATACTCTTCGCCTTCCTGCTTAAGGCATCTGCAACCACGTTCGCCTTGCCCGGATGATAAAGAATGGTGATGTCATAATCCTTCAACAACTCAAGCCACCTATGCTGCCTCAAATTAAGATCCATTTGCTTGAACAAGTGTTGCAAGATGCGGTGATCTGTATAAAGCTAAAAAAGCACCCCATACAAGTAGTGCCTCCAAATCTTAAGAGCATGAACAATCGCCGCCAACTCCAGATCATGCAGAGGGTAATTCTTCTCATGAACATTCAGCTGTCATGAAGCATATGCAATAATTCGCCCCTCCTACATCAACACACAACCCAAACCAACACGTGAAGCATCACAATAAACTGTATACATCCTAGAACCGGACGGCAACACTAGAACTGGTGTTGAGGTCAATGCTGTCTTGAGCTTCTGAAAGCTCGCCTCAGACTCGTCGGACCATCGGAATGGGGCATTCTTCTGAGTCAATCAAGTCAGAGGAGCTGCAATGGATGAAAAACCGTCCACAAATCGGCGATAATAACCTGCTAGGCCAAAGAAACTCCTGATCTATGTAGCTGAAGTAGGGCATGAACAACTCTGAACTGCCTCAATCTTGTTAGGATCCACATTGATACCCTCTCCGGATATCACATGTCCCAAGAATTCCACAGAATCCAACCAAAACTCACACTTGGAGAACTTAGCGTATAACTTTTGTTCTCGCAAGGTCTGGGGCACAACTCTCAAATGTTGCTCGTGCTCTCTCAGGCTACGAGAGTAAAACAAAATGTCATCAATGAAGACGATGACAAAAGAATCACTATAAGGCCTAAACACCATGTTCATCAAGTCTATAAATGTTGTTGGGGCATTAGTCAAGCCAAAGGACATCACAAGGAACTCATAATGACCATATCCCGTAAGAAAGGCCGTCTTCGGGACATCCAAGTCCCGAATCTTCAGTTGATGGTACCCCGATCTCAAGTCAATCTTAGAAAAGACCCGAGCACCCTGCAACTGGTCAAAAAAATCATCGATACGCTGAAAGGAGTACTTGTTTTTTATGGTGACCTTGTTCAACTGGCGGTAATCAATACACATCTGCATAGTCCCATCCTTCTTCTTCCAAATAACACTGGATCACCTCAAGGCGATACAATCGGTCTGATAAACCCCTTAGCCAACAATTCCTCAAGCTGTTCTTTTAGCTCCCTCAATTCTTTCGGAGCCATATAGTACTGGGTTTCCTGGAGCTAAGTCAATGCATAAATCAATGTCATGATCTGGTGGCATGCTTGGAAGGTCTGTAGGGAATACATCATCAAACTCTCAAACTATTGGCACTGAATCAATCGTCGGAGACTCGACGGTGATGTCCCATACATATGAAAGATAAGACAAACAACCCTTCTCGACCATATGTCGAGCCTTCAGGAAAGAAATAACCCGACTAGCGGCACTAACTGAGGAACCTCTCCACTCCAATCTCGGTAACTCGGGCATTGCTAGAGTAACAGTCTTGGCATGGAAATCTAGAATGGCATGATAGGGAGACAACCAATACATGCCCAGGATGACCTCAAAATCAACCATATCAATCAATATGAGGTCCTCTCTGGTCTCGAACCCACCGATTGTAACCACACAGGACAAATAAATCCGGTCCACAACCACAAAATCACCCACGGGAGTGGACACATAAACAGGAGTACCCTAGGACTCATCAGGAATATCCACGAAATGAGCAAATAAGACTGATACATATGAATAAGTGGACCCTGGATCGAATAATACCGATGCATCTCTACCGCATACTGAAATAATACCTGTGATCACGACATCTGAGGCCACTGCATTTGATCTGGCCGAAATAGCATAGAATCTGGCTGGAGAGTCGGATGACTGACCTCTACTGGAATAAACAGGAGTTGACTGGGCTCCCCCCCGCCTGGCCTCCACCTCTGGGAAGACCCCTACCATCCTGTCCTCCACCTCTGGGTAGACGAACCACTGATGTTGATCTCATAGGCTGGTGACCCTGTTGTCCTTCCTTGCCCCGAAGACTGGGACAATGCCTCTTCATGTGACCTGGATCCCCACACTCTTAACAACCTCCCGGCACCATGACCGGTTGCCCTGAAGAAGAACCCTGAATAGTTGGAGGGCGATGTGAACTCTCGGGCATAGCACTGAAGTAAGGGCTGGAAGACCCCTGATGACCAGAATACCCCCGAAGGAACCCTGAATAGCTGGTGGGCGATAAGAATTCTCCGGAATGGCGCTGAAATAAGGCCTCGCTATAACACCTCGTGGAGGTGGTGGGGGTGCTGAATTTGGGAGCCTACTGGGCTGGCCCCTACCAAACTGACCTCTGCCCCTAGCTGGAGCACCTCGGATTCCCCAGAAAATCTAGCTCTCTTATCCTTCTGCCCCTCGACCAATAACCCTCGATCCTGTGAGCAATTGCTACCACAGCCTGATAAAGAGTCCCTATCTCCACCTCTCAGGCCATGTTGGCCCTAATACCTGGATGCAAACCAGCTATAAAATCTCCACACTCTCTCTGCGTTAGTAGGAAGTATCATGAGTGCGTGACGAGACAGCTCAGAAAACCTAGCCTCGTAGTCGATCACTAACATCTGACCTTGCTCTAGCTGCTCAAACTGATACCGCATCTCTTCCCCCTCAGAGGGTGGAATATACAGGTCCAAGAATAGCCGAGTGAACTGCTCCGAAGTTATGGGAGTTGAATCTGCCGGTCTGCCAAGAATATAGGACTGCCACCATCTACGGGCCCTGCCCTCTAGCTGAAAAGTAGTGAAGTCAACTCCATGAGACTCTAGTATTCTCATGTTGTGCAGTCTGTCCCTGCACCTATCAATAAAGTCCTGTGCGTCCTCATGTAACTCGCCTCCGTAGACCGGAGGGTGCAGTCTTGTCCACCTGTCAATAACTTCTGCGGATCACCATCCGTAGCTGGTTGGACCTTAGGTGCTGCTGCTGCTAGCTGGACTCCTCCCACGGGCAGTGTACCCGGGGTCTGATATACTGTTGTTGCATGTCCGATGGCCTGTGAAGTAGGGGTCTGTGCTCCCCTTCCCGCCTGAGATGTGGCCGGATCTACTGTATATAAACTAGCCTGAGTCATGGTGTCCATGAATCGCATCATACGGCCCATGACCTCCTAAAATCCTAGCACTGTCATAAAGTCCAAAGGGGCAGGATCTGCTGCGGAACCTCCCCCTGCTCCTCAGTGATGGGATCCTCTACTGGATCCGTTAGGGGGGTAACTGGTACAGCTCTGGAACTCCCTCGTCCCCTACCTCTAACCAGTGCCCTCCCCCGGCCTCTGCCACGACCTCGGATGACAGGGGTAGCGGCCCCTCCCAGGTCCAGAACGTCGGTTGCACGCGTCCTCACCATCTGTGAGAGAATAGAAGAGTGAGATTTAGTATACCATCAACTACACGGTAGAATATGAATAAAGAGATATTTCCTAACACCGTATAACCTCCCAAAGATAAATACAGACATCTTCGTACCGATCCGCAAGACTCTATTGGGTTTGCCCGTAACTTGTGAGACCTACGTGAACCTAGCGCTCTTAACTCAGGTCGCGATGGCGCCTAACACTTCAGTCAGGCGAGCAAACATTAATCTACCAGTGAGTTTTATGTAGTTTACCAAAACATTTTCAACACTTACTTGACTTGGTTTTGAGACTTTAAGTAAAAATGGATAACATAAGCAACTTTATGCAAAATAGATAATCATGAAGTCATCATTAACGATTACATCCCAAAAATAATGTCTACTAACGTGTGTGCCAGGAACTAGTGTCACAAGTCTACAGGACCCTAGTAGAATAATATCAAAAGAATAAAAGTTTGTTCTAGTGTCTTAGTAAGTATAGACAGAAATGGAAAAAGAATAGATCCAAAGTGCTGCTGGGAATCGCCAAGAGAAGCAGTTCACCGTGAAGCCTCGACCAGGTATAAATCAGGAACGAGCTCCGGACTGGTACCCAGATGCACCTGCCTCAGATTCTATACAATTAATTACAGAGCGTAGCATGAGTACATAAACAATACGTACCCAATAAGTATCCTGCATAATCTCGAAGAAGTAGTGACGAGAGGTCGACTTGACACTTACTAGGGCCCAAACAGTATATTTAGGTGATATTTTAAAAGAGGAGAACAAGTAAGCATGGATAGTAAAGAAATAAATATTGAACCGTAATCAAAATCCAAATACGTGGTGAATCACCAATATACAAGTTTCGATTCGTTCTTCCAGGATATTTCACTGCTTAAAAGTCATAAAAACATCAGGCAAATAACATGAGAATAGTGGAATAAGGATATCCGGCATGGGCCAACATAATAATAATAAATGTGCACTGCCGAAGGGTCGAACGACGCGAACCATAGATGCATCTATTAACCTTTCGTGGCGTACGACCCGCTTCCATGAGAGTAAGGGTAAAGAATCACTCCGCTCGCGGGATATAAATTTTGAAGCGGTCGTATGCAAACATAACATATTTATTTAAATTCTTTCCAAATAACAATTCTTTTAAAACACCAAATTCTCGATTTTCTTGAAACAACGTTTCATACAATGAAGTTACAAAGCAGATAACTCAAGTTAATGAAATTCACATGGCATAGTGTGGGACTAACTACCCGGACATAACAATAATAGTCACTACGCACGGGCTCTCGTCACCTTGCACATACGTAGTCCCCCACAACAATAACACATAATCATTTATTCCACCTATGGAAAAATTCCCTCTTACAAGGTTAGAAAGGAGACTTACCTCTTGTTAAATCTACTTCCCGGGTCAAGAATGCGCCCGAAACTCCAAATTCTTCGCCCAAGGACTCGAAACTAGTCAAAATATTACATAAATAAATCAGTCTATACTCCAAGGTCCTTAATTCTCCTACTTAAATGATAATTTCAACCTAAATTGGGAGAATCCTAAAATACACCTCCGGGCCCACATGCTCGGATTTCGAAAATTTTTAAAGGAACTAACACCCATGGCCTAAGGATCAATATTATATAGTTATGTATGATTCCTTAACAAATTTCTTGGTAATTTCCCATTTTTGTCAAAAACCTAGGTTTTACTCTAAACCCATGATTTCCACTAATTTGATGTGTTAATCTACCTAAGAATTCAAGTATTAAGCTAAATTTATAGTAGGAATTACTTACCTTACAGTAGCTAGGTCGAATACCTTCCTTGCATGCTCTCAAAATCGCCCGAAGATGAAGAATAGTGTTCAAAAATGGCTAAGTCTCGTATTTAAAACGAAGCTCACTGCCTACAGGCTTTTCGCACCTGCGGCTCGAGGACCGCACCTGCGGTCTCGCATCTGCAGAGGAGGAGAAGGGGGCCTGGCTTCGCACCTGCGGCTCCGCTTCTACGAAAAGGAGTCTGCATCTGCGGAAATGGACAGTTCCATCAGGAATCGCACTTGCGAGGCTGGGACCGTAGAAACGGTCTCGCACCTGCGACTTGCCCTCCGCAGGTGCTGTCGCACTAGATCTGGTGCACCAGCAGTCATTTAAGGCTGGTTTTTGCCTCGCTCGATGCCCGAATGGAATCTGGGCCCACCCAAGACCCCGTCCAAATATACCAACCAGTCTTAAATCATAAAACAAACTCGCTTGAGCCTTCAGAACATCCAAAATAACGCTAAATCTCAAAATCATACCCCAAAACCTATTGGATCAAACTTAAGAACTTTAAGTTCTTGAATTCGCTTTCAATACGCTGAACCTATCTATACTACTCGGAATGACACAAAATTTTGTGAGCAAGTCATAAATGACATAACGGAACTATTCTCGGTCTCAAAATTCCATTTGGATCTCGATAACACAAAAACACGTTCCAAACCTCAAGTTTGACCTTAAGGAAATCTTAATTCACTATTAGGCGCCGAAACACCCCCGAGTCATTCAAAACCCGTTCTGAACACACGCCGAAGTCTGAAATCATCATACAAACCTATCGAAACCTTCGAATCTCGATCCCGAGGTCGTTTACTAAAAATGTTGACCGAAGTCAAACTTGGCCTTAAAGGCCAACCTTAAGGAACGAAGTGTTCTTATACCACTCCAAACTCCTCAAAACCTCGAACCACCCGTCCCTGCAAGTCATAAATCAATAATAGCAACAACGGAAGTCTCATTTAGGGGCACGGGGTTCTAGAACACAAAATGACCGATCAGGTCGTTACATCAATCGCACCAAAATAAAAATTCACATTTCCCCAAAAGTTGAAACTGGGATAGATGATATAATGGTTCGGCGATGGTTTCGCCTGAAAGGTTCAAAAGTTGTAATTCATTCCAAATTATGTTTACCCAAATCCTATTCAAGTCCTTCAGATCAATCGGCAAAGATGTTCAAAATTGGAGGATGCAGTTACTTGGATCTGATACAACCAAATGAGAGAAATAAAATGAGAGAGTCTTATCGGTGAAAACCCATACGGGCACCGTGAGGTGATGGTAAGCAGAGAAACTAAAAATGAAAGCGTCTCGTTAGTCAAAACTCACAAAAAGCACCAAAAGGCGATGGTGAGAAGAGAACGAGAGAGGTTAGCTGATGAAAACCCGCAAAGGGCACCACTAATCGAAAAAGAGGATAATTGGTCACTGACATGGACACAGTCCTGAGCAAGGTTTCTCAATCTTGAAGTATACAATATGATGGATTTCTAAGAGTTGGATGGTTCACACATATCGGGAATCCAGTCCAAGAGGCATGTCATGTTCATTGAAGTCTGCATACACTCAAGATAAGTCCTTATTTTCTTTCCCCGAAAGGGATACCTCATGTCTAAATTCATTTGTCCATTCTGTTGTTTGTTTTTCTTTGAATCCCTTTCGATCTAATTCTATTCTAAATTAAGAAAAAAGAAAGGATGGCAAGAATAATTTACAAGGTTCTCATTTAATACAAGCTAGCACGCAAAAGCGCCCAGCCTCGGCAGGTGCATCGAGTCGATCTGGACTGGCCATGATGACTGATGCTTTGAAATCAAGAATTCCTGAAAGGAAAGGGATCCAAAGTCAAAATGCCACAAAGTAAAAAATAAAGTTAAATAAAGGTAAATCCCACATGATTAACCGTCCCGGTCGGGTCGTTACATCAATCGCACCAAAATAAAAATTCACATTTCCCCAAAAGTTGAAACTGGATAGATGATATAATGGTTCGGCGATGGTTTCGCCTGAAAGGTTCCAAAGTTGTAATTCAATCCAAATTTTGTTTACCCAAATCCTATTCAATTCCTTCAGATCAATCGACAAAGATGTTCAAAATTGGAGGATACAGTTACTTGGATCTGATACAACCAAATGAGAGAAATAAAATGAGAGAGTCTTATCGGTGAAAACCCATACGGGCATCGTGAGGTGATGGTAAGTAGAGAAACTAAAAATGAGAGCGTCTCGTTAGTGAAAACTCACAAAGAGCACTAAAAGGCGATGGTGAGAAGAGAACGAGAGAGGTTAGCTGATGAAAACCCGCAAAGGGCACAACTAATCGAAAAAGAGGATAATTGGTCACTGACATGGACACAATCCTGAGCAAGGTTTCTCAATCTTAAAGTATACAATATGATGGATTTCGAAGAGTTGGACAGTTCACACATATCGGGCATCCAGTCCAAGAGGCATCTCATGTTCATTGAAGTCTGCATACACTCAAGATAAGTCCTTCTTTCCTTTCCCCGAAAGGGATACCTCATGTCTAAATTCATTTGTCCATTCCGTTGTTTGTTTTTCTTTGAATCCCTTTCGATCTATTTCTATTCTAAATTAAGAAAAAATAAAGGATGGCAAGAATAATTTACAAGGTTCTCATTTAATACAAGCTAGCACGCAAAAGCGCCCAGCCTGGGCAGGTGCATCGAGTCGATCTGGACTGGCCATGATGACTGATGCTTTGAAATCAAGAATTCCTGAAAGGAAAGGGATCCAAAGTCAAAATGCCACAAAGGAAAAAATAAAGTTAAATAAAGGTAAATCCCACATGATTAACCGTCCCGGTAAAGTTTTGGAAAGGTCAAGCTCCCCATGGTTAGAAATGAAACCAATCCCCAGGGAGCAAACAAGCAGTTGAAATCTTCGTCAAAAAGACGGACCAAAATCAAGTGACCAAGATGATCAAGGCCACAAAACCAACCATCATTTTAAATTGAAAAATTGTTTTTTGTTTGAAGAAAACAAGAAACAGGTTCAACCCAAAAGCAACCTTGCAAAAAGCAGGGACAACCAAAAAGAAATTGTGCATGGGCTAGAAACAAATTTGCAAAAACAACTTCAAAAGGGAAGTCTCTTCCAAATTATTTCCCCCATTCACTTATTCTATGAAAATAAAAGAAGAAAAGAAGTGTTGACCCAAGTCACTTCATAGTTTTGAAGATTGACAAATGTCTATCCAGTTGAACCAGGTCCATCAGAGCACACATACTTGACCTGACGCATTGGCACATGAACCGTATATGCATAGGAGATGAATGTGATTGTAAAGTATCAATGAACAAAGAAAGTGTCTCCTAATGCGAAAAGGTTGCAAATTGATAAGAGAATAGAAGTTGAATTCAGCAAGGACAGTAACGAAGGAATGAATTTGAGTTAAATACGAACTCTTTCTCCCAGGTAGAGTTGTACCAGAACTGAATGACGAACTCAACAACTGACTCTATAAATAATTAAAGTATTCTTGCTTGAATTAAGAACGCACAAATGCAGAAGTGAATCAAGATCTGAAAGCAAAATTCCCAGAGATTTTGCAAGCATAATTACTGTGTGATGCAAAGGCTACAGACCAGCTAGAAGAACCAGTTCCATTTGTTGTCATTGAGTCTAGTTGGTTGTAGTAGGCGATTTAATATTGTATCTTTTCAGCTTTCATAGAAGCAATTGTAATAGGTACACATTGTTCAAGTTAGAGTTAACTTGAATCTTGTTGAAATTAGCTAGAGGCTAGTTACTACAAAGGGATTAAAGTTAGTCCTAGGATTACAAAAGAGTTTATTTTTTAAGTCCGTTTGGCTCAGAGTTTTAGTGAAGAGTTTGAGAAAATCCTAATGAGGAGTAGGTCGTGGTTTTTCACCTTTTGAGCCAGGTGTTTTCCACGTAAAAATCTCTGTATTTTTACTTTATTGCTTTTATTATTCCACAACAGTAGAAGTTGGAACACCAAGAAGAACCAGGTTCTTCTAGAGAGACAACACTCAAAAAATCTGATACCACACAAATTAACCTATCTTCTTGTGTGGTATTGACGTCTAAAACATCAATTGGTATCAGAGCAGGTTATCCTTGAAAGGCTAACACCTTGGAGAAGATCAAGATGAGTGTACCACTTGGATACTGGGAGGGTCAATCAACTGCAAGGCCACCACTCTTCAATGGCCAATATTACTCTTGGTGGAAAAACAGGATGAAGGACCACCTTATTGGAGAAGACTATGAACTCTGGAACATACTCACTGATGGTCCTCTAGCTACCATGATGAAGACTGCTGAAGGTATAGATGTACCAAAGACTAGAGCTGACGGCACTGCTGAGGATCTGATGAAATGGGAGAAGAATGCAGAGGCCAAAAAGTGGCTAGTGTGTGGACTAGGTCCAGACGAGTACAACAAAATCAAAAGTTGCACCAGTTCCAAAGAGATCTGGGATACCTTGCAAGTAGACCATGAAGGAACACCTCAGGTAAAAAGGTCAAGAGGTACTCTACTATACTCTCAGTATGAAAACTTCAGTATGAAAGAAGGAGAGACTATCAAAGAGATGTACACAAGGTTCACAACCTTGACTAATGAACTGAAGTCTCTTAATAGAGTCATTCTTGGAGAGGACAAGGTTGAGAAGATCCTGACAAGGGTCTTGCCTATTTCCCAGGAAAGCAAAATCACTGCTATCCAAGAATCCAAAAATATGGCAACCCTGAGATTGGATGAGCTTATTGGAAACCTTACTGCCTATGAACTCAGAAGGCAAACAATGAAGATGTATGGTGCAAAGAAGGATAGGAGTCTAGCACTAAGAATCACTGAGGGAGAAGATCTGGAGGATGATAAGATGGCCATGATTACCAAAGAATTCAGAAACTTTCTCATGAGGAAGAAGGGCATCTCTAGAGGAGGAAACTACAATAAAGCAAAAGCTCCAGAAAGGCCAACCAACGAGGGATGCTACAAATTGTGGTAAGACTGACCATCTCATAAAAAACTGTCCTCAGTGGGAAGTAGAATGGAAAAAGGAGATATATGAAAGAAGGAACAGGAAGAAGGAACAGGTCCAACCCAAGAAAACCACAACAAAGGTTATGGTTTCTCCTTGGGGGGAAAGTTCAGATGAGGAATCAGAAGATGGGGAGACTGAAGATCAGGCGCTCATGGAAATTGGAGAATCTGATGAGGAATCACATGAAGAACCAGAGGTAAGTATCTCCCATCTTAAAAACAAAGTAAAGTTCCTATCTAAGGAAAACCTCTCTGAGTTGCTACTTGATTTCATAGATGATTCTGAGGAAAAAGCCAAAGAGAAGGATCAACTATCTAAAGAATGTGCAATGCTAAAAGCAAAGAGCATGAACCTGGAAATTAGAGTCGGTGAATCTGAAAATAAAAACACTATCTTGTTGAACCAGGTTCATCCACTTGAAACTGATATTTTATAACTAAAATTTAAAAACTTAAAGCTAAATCTAGAATCCAGCAAAATGGTTGTTGATTATTCTCATATCATGTTAGAAGAAAACGTGGGAAAACTACAAGATAAGATGTATACCAAGGATGAACAGATAAGAGCTCTTAACGAAGAACTTGTCAAAGTCAAACATGAATTAGATCGAACTTGTAAATGGAATAAATCCTCTGATTCCCTGATATTGCTTCAAGAGAATCATAGTAGCAACCGGAGAGGGATTGGCTTTGGAAGTCAATTGCCCAAGTGGGATCCCAAAAGCAAGTACTTCACTCTCCCTGAGAATAAAATTTGCACCCATTGTGGTAAAACTGGCCACTACAAATATGAGTGTACTAAAAAAGAGCAGGCCAATCAAAAAAATGAGAGGTTTGTCAAAAAGAAAAACTGGCTACCAAATTGGGCCAGAAAAAAATTCATTCATCCATTCTCTCATAGAAAAGGACCCAAACTAGTTTGGGTTCTTAAAACTAACCCTTGATTCTTTTTGTAGGTTCAAGTGAGAAGAGGCAGCCAAATTTGGTATTTGGATAGTGGCTTCTCAAAGCATATGACAGGGGAAATGGAACAGTTCCTTTCACTTGAAAGTCTCAAAGGAGGAAATGTCTCCTTTGGAAACGGAAAGAAAGGTGAAATTATTGGGGTTGGTAAGGTAGGTAAGGATGACACACGATCCATTGAACATGTGTATCTGATAGATGGCTTGAAATATAGCCTGATCAGTGTATCACAACTGTGTGACAGAGGTAACCTAGTTGCATTTACTTCCACAAAATGTTTTGTGATTAACCTGCTTACTGACAAGATTTTCTTGCAGGGAAAAAAATGAATAACATCTATGTCATAGACTTGTCCACACTGTCTAAAAATGAACTCACTTGCCTAAGTGTGTTGGACAGTGATCCCCTCCTGTGGCACAAAAGACTTGGTCACCTAAGTCTAAATCAGCTAAACAAACTAGTCTCTAAAGACTTAGTGGTAGGGCTTCCTAACATTAAGTTCAAGGAAGACAAATATTGTGAGGCATGTGCCATGGGGAAGCAGGTTTGGTCTTCTTTCAAAAGTAAGAAAATAGTCAGTACCACCAGGACGTTGGAACTGGTTCATATGGATCTGTGTGGTCCTATGAGAACTCTGAGCAGAGGTGGTAAGAGATATGTGATGGTGTTAATTGATGATTATTCAAGGTTCACTTGGACCTTATTCCTGGAATCTAAGGATGAAGCAATTGATATGTTCACCTGATTTATCAAGAAAACTCAAAATCAATTAGGACATCAACTAGCATCAATAAGATCTGACCATGGTACTGACTTTGAGAATGCTAAGTTTGCTGGTGTCAATCATAACTTTTCTGCTCCTAGAACCCCACAGCAAAATGGGGTTGTTGAAAGGAAAAACATAACTCTTAAAGACATGGCAAGAACCATGATTCTATCTAGCAAACTACCTCACAGCTTCTGGGCTGAAGCAATAAACACTGCGTGTTACATAATTAATAGATGCATGACAAGACCTCTGGTAGAGAAACCTCCCTATGAATTACTTAAAGGGAGAAAGCCCAACATATCCCATCTTAGGGATTTTGGATGCAAGTGTTTTGTGCATAATAATGGAAAAGATTCCCTAGGAAAATTTGACCCCAGAAGTGACGAGGGAGTATTCTTGGGATATTCATTACATAGCAAAGCTTATAAAGTGTATAATAAAAGAACTATGTGTGTAGAAGAAAGTGTACATGTTGTATTTGATGAAACTAACACTCTTGCTGAGAGACAGAAATCAGAAGATGAGGAGCTTGGAGTGGTGAGAAGCAGTGAAAACATTGAAGCAAACATGGAAGATGGAACAGGTGATGGACCAGGTTCAACTACCCCAAGCAACATGACAGGGGGAATTCAACATATGCAACCTAGCCCTGATCCTGCTCCACATCAACAAGACACCATGGAATTGTCTAGGAATGAATAGCTGGTACTCAAACCACACAGATATCAGAGTTCTCACTCTCTTGAGAACATCATAACAGATTTGACGTCCGGAATCAAAACAAGATCATCCTTGAAAAATCTATCTGTGTTTGATGCCTTTCTATCTATGATCAAACCAAAGAACATTGGGGAAGCCCTACAAGATGCTGATTGGGTAAATACCATGAAAGAAGAGCTTAATCAGTTTGAAAGTCAACTATGGCATTAGTACCCAGGCCACTAGACAGATCAGTGATTGGCACCAAGTGGGTCTTCTGGAACAAGTTCGATGAGGATGGAACTGTTACAGGAAATAAGGCAAGACTAGTGGTTCAAGGATATAGTCAAGAAGAGGTAATTGACTATGATGAAACCTTTACCCCTGTGGAAAGACTGGAGGCAATCAGACTTCTTATAGCATTTGCTGCACACATGGAATTCACTCTTCATCAGATGGATGTTAAGAGAGCCTTTCTCAATGGATATCTGAAGGAAGATGTATTTGTCAAGCAGCCTCTAGGTTTTGAAAGCAAGGAGTCACCTGACCACGTATACAAACTCGACAAGGCTTTGTATGGTCTCAAACAAGCACTAAGAGCGTGGTACGAACGATTATTAAAATTCCTGCTAGAACATGGGTACAAATGAGGCAAAATTGAAAGTACCTTGTTCTTAAAGGAAAAGGGTAAAGATCTCCTGGTTTTGCAAATATACGTGGATGATATTATATTTGGGGCGACTTCTGAAAAATTGAGCAAGGAATTTGCTATGCTTATCGGGAGTGAGTTTTAGATGAGTATGATGGGTGAGCTAAACTTTTTCTTAGGCTTGCAAATAAAGCAAAACTCAAATGGAACAATGATCCACTAACAAAAGTATGTGAAAGAATTGCTCAAGAATTTTAAAATGGAAGACTCAAAGGAAATAGACACTTCCATAGCCACAGCTACAAAATTGGATGTGGATGAACATGGTTCATCCGTTGATCAGAAGCTATACAGAGGGATGATTGGGTCTCTATTATATCTCACTGCCAATAGATCTGATATTGTGTTCAGTGTAGGACTGTGTGCTAGGTTTCACGCAAATCCAAAGGAGTCCCACCTCACTGCAGTGAAGAGAATTTTGAGATATTTGAAAGGAACCACTGATTTGTGCCTTTGGTATCCTAAAGGTAGTAATTTTGAACTTGTAGGATATGCTGATGTTGATTATACAGGTTTCCTGGTTGACAGGAAGAGTACTTCAGGTATGGCTCACTTTCTGGGCTCATGCCTTGTGTCTTGGGCTACCAATAAACAAAATTAAGTAGCCTTCTCTACTGATGAGGCTGAATATGTTGTTGCAGCCTCTTGTTGTGCTCAGTTGCTATGGATCAAGCAAAAACTCATGGATTTTGGTATAGATGTAGGATGCATTCCTGTTTTTTGTGATAACACTAGTGCCATTAGTATGACGAAGAACTCAGTTCATCATAAGAGAACTAAGCACATAGATGTTAAGCACCATTTCCTGAGGGATAACTATGAAAAAGGAATGATCTCAATTGAATTTTGTGCTACTAATCAACAAATTGCAGATATCTTTACTAAAGCACTAAGTAGGGAGCATTTTGAGAGAAACAGGAAATCAACTGATTGAAAAAACATTAAATTTTTTGTTTGTCTAGAAACACTAACATAGATAATCAACCTGTCTAATCATTGCTCAGCATCATAACTTTACTGTCATATTCTTTTGCCATGTATTAATATTATTCTCTGGTTGCTAATGATGTTTCTCTATCTTTGTAAATTGAGGCAAATTAAGGACTTTAACACGATGAACCTGGTTCATCTGACTGACAAGGTACGTGCTCATCTCCATACAATTATTGACTTAATTACAGTCACACATGAGCGGGATTCTATCTATATTTGGTTCATTTCAAATTCTTGGTACTAATCCTAAATGAACTCGTTCCAAGAAGTCCCATCAGTGCTCAATTAGCCTAAAGGTAGGGAACTCTTAACTGTCTAATCAATGACACTCCTACAACTATTAGACTCGCACTTGTATAAATACTATGCCCGTTATATAATTAATAGTCATATCTTATATAAGGGTCATCATTACTCTTTTCTTCATAAAGTAACCGTCGAACCAAGACCATTATTCTTCAAACCCAAAAATTGATCACTTTTCTTTTCTTCCTAACAACACTCGTAATCATGTCTTCACCACCACCTGCTTCTTCTTCTTCATCACCAAATCGTGATTATTATGGATGGCATTATGAATCAGATTCAAATTCTCCATCTGTATACAGTTCTCAATCATCAGAAACAACCTCAACCCCTGAAAATCCTCCTATTCCTGAAAACCATCCTATTCCTGAACCCATATCTAACCCTAACCCAGCCCCTCGTGGTCGTCGTGTAAAGGTTCTTGCCAGAAAAATTAGTGGTTTCTGGGTCACGTACAAGATTCTTGGAGGCAATTCTGCAGGCTGAAAAGGATAATAATTCTGAATCATCAAGTGAATCTTTTAAATCAGCCAACGAGGATGAAGCACTTGGTTCATCAAATTCTGAACAAGGTAATCTTGATGCAATATCTGAGTCTGTTAATGTTGAGAATAGGTTTGTTCTGGTTGATTTTTCAATGCCTAGTTGAAAAAGGTAAAGTTCTTGAGAGAGAGAGATTTGGGGAGGATGGTACTACATTGACTATCTATGATCCTATTCCTGAGAAGGTTGGAGAAGATGTCACAGAGTTAAGGGAAGTGTAGTCGAGGAAGCAGCGGCAGGTCTAGCAAGCTTGAAGAAAGGAGCAGATGAACCTGGTTCATCTGGGGACGAGACGTTGGCTGACAGGATAAGTAAACTGGTGGAGTCCTATAACCCCAAGAAAAGGAGGACTCAGAAGTCCAAGAAGGCTACTAACCCAGTTCCTTCTAAGAAGAGGAAAGCTTTTATAGTTTCCGATGCTCCTATTCCTAAGGTGCGTGCTACACATAGTGCTGTGAGAGAGGAAGAAGGACTGTTTGAGAAGGCTCTGCTAGAGAGCAATAAGAAGAGAGCTACAAAGGGAAAGGATAAAGTAGTAGAGCATGTGGATACTGTTGTGGTTGAAGAGGATACAATGGACCTGGTCCATCATGAGGAGCAGACTGCTCCTGTTGTGGTTGAGGCACCAAAATCAAAAAGGGCTAAGGCTTCTTCAAAGAAGTCAGCTACAGTGTCTGCCATACCCACAAGAATTGTTAAAAGGACCAGGTCCAAGGCAAGAAAAATGAAGGTTGTTGAGAAAGATATTGATAAAGAGTGGAGTGGAGAAGATGAGGGGGAAGTTGGTGAGGTGACTGACAGAATCACATTGTTTTGCAAAAGAACAATTCTGAAGGGAAAGTTGTTGAAGGATCTTGAGGAACCTGGGATGAGATACCTGCTGGACACACTGGATGTTAAAGGGTGAAAGAACATGGTCCTTCACATGGAAGGAAGGTTGGCTAGAGTTGAACTGGTGGAGTTCATCGGTAATAAAGTGGTCAAGGACGGCAGGGTCACTACCACAGTCAAAGGAATTCAAGTCTCCTTTGATGCTAAAGAGCGGGGAGAGATTCTGCACATTCCTGCTGAGGGCTACGAAGATTACACTAGGAAAAGATGGCCTAGTTTGGATGGGTTAGACTCAACAATCAATATTACCAGATTCTTCAGTGACAATGAAAGGGAAATTGAACCTAGGCCAGTCTACAAAAGTGAAATGAAGCCAGAGCACAAGTTGCTTTTCGAGTTTGTCATCAAGTTCTTACTGCCAAGACAAGAACGAAGGCACATAGCCAACTATATGGATCTGATCTTGATGGAGTGTTTGCATAGGGGAAAACAGATCAATTGGCCATCCTTCATCATCCAACTATTGGACATAGTTGTGAATGGAACAAAAGCACATGCAATCCCATATGGCTTTATTCTGACAGTTGTGCTTGCTCATTTTGATGTTCCTGTGAAAAAGACTAAGATGACTACTGCCAAGGACTATTTTGGGAAGGATACTTTGCTGACTTGCGATTAAAATGTCAATGTTCCTGTAGATGAACCTGCTTCATCTAGGAAGCAGCCTGTCAACACCAAAGTCAGAATTCTGGTGCATGAAAGCGAGATCAAGGATATGGAGATCCTTCATTTGAGGTTGAAACTGAGCGGGATGCTCTCAGGGCTGAATTAGCAAAAGATAAGGAAAAGAACGAGGGTGTTCTTAACCAGATGCTTTCTCTTCTACAAACCAAGACCACAACCTCCTCTGCACCTTCCCATCCTTAGGTTGTATAGAGCTACCAAAATCCTTCTTAGACCAGTTGTTTTGTTTCTCTTGTTTTTATTCTGTCTTGCTCATGGTTATGGTTATTTTTTGTTTTTTTGTATGGTGTTTGATGTTCGTTCCTAATCAATGAATTTTTGCTGTTTTGTTATTGACTTGTCTCAATTTCTTAGATATCTTACATTTATTGGTTTCTTATGATGATTAATCATGTTTGCACCAGCAGTTGCCTAAATAGCCATGAGTAATATTTAACAACACTGGTAATTTAATCATTTTGCAAACTTTTCGATGATGCCAAAAGGGGGAAGACATGTGCTTTTATATTTCAAGTGATATTTATAACCTAATAATGAACCTTGTTTGTGTATGATAAATGCTTAAAAACATACAAAGTGTTTGAAGTGTATACAGGGAGAAGCACAGAGTTTGTCATCATCAAAAAGAGTGAATTTGTTGACCCAAGTCTCTTCATAGTTTTGAAGATTGACAAATGTCTGACCAGTTGAACCAGGTCCATCAGAGCACATATACTTGACCTGACGCATTGGCACATGAACCGTATATGCATAGGAGATGAATGCAATTGTGAAGTATCAATGAACAAAGAAAGTGTATCCTAATGCGAAAAGGTTGCAAATTGATAAGAGAGTAGAAGTTGAATTCAGCAAGGACAGTAATGAAGGAAGGAAGTTGAGTTTAATACGAACTCTTTCTCCCAGGTAGAGTTGTACCAGAACTGAACGAAAAACTCAACAACTGACTTTATAAATAGTTGAAGTATTCTTGCATGAATTAAGAACACACAAGTGCAGAAGTGAATCAAGATCTGAAAGCAAAATTCCCAGAGATTTTGCAAGCATAATTACTATGCGATACAAAGGCTACAGACCAGCTAGAAGAACCAGTTCCATTTGTTTGTCATTGAGTCTAGTTGGTTGTAGTAGGCGATTTAATATTGTATCTTTTCAGCTTTCATAGAAGCAATTGTAATAGGTACACATTGTTCAAGTTAGAGTTAACTTGAGCAAATCCTACTAAGGAGTAGGTCGTGGTTTTTTCACTTTTTGAGCCAGGTGTTTTCTACGTAAAAATCTCTGTGTTTTTACTTTACTGCTTTTATTATTGCGCAACAGTAGAAGTTGGAAAATCAAGAAGAACCATGTTCTTCTAGAGAAACAACACTCAAAAAATTGGATACAACACAAATTAACTTATTTTCTTGTGTGGTATTGACGTCTAAAACATCAAGAAGAAATGATGTTGAAAATAATTCAAAACCACGATAGTATAGGGTCTCTAATCCTCAGCTACATCCTTTCCAACATAGGGTCACACTCCCTAGTTGATGCCAACATAACCTGATGACTTTCCAGCATAGGGTCCCACTCCCTATTTGATGCCAGTATAACCTAATGACTTTCAAGCATAGGGTCCCACTCCCTAGTTGATGCCAACATAACCTGATGACTTTTCGACATAGGGTCCCACTCCCTAGTTGATGCCAACATAACCTGATGACTTTCCGACATAGGGTCCCATTCCCTAGTTGATGTTAGCATAACCTTATGACTTTCTGACATAGGGTCCCACTCCCTAGTTGATGCCAGCATAACCTGATGACTTTCTAACATAGGGCCCCACTCCCTAGTTGATGCCAGAATAACCTGATGACTTTCCAACATAGGGTCCCACTCCCTGGTCCACATTTACTCCGGGTACACCATTCCCGCCTTTTAATCGCTTTCAATAATGTAGTATAGAATTTTGTTACAATAACTCACAAATTTTTCCTAGTAAAAACTGGGGTAGAAAATTTCATTTGTTTGTTTTGATTCCTCAACAGGTTATACCTTAAAGTACTGGGTTCAAGACGACCAAAAGAAGAAATCTCAATCCAGAATAAAAGAGAAGAAGAAAAAGAAAAGTTAAACCCAATATATAAAAGCAGAGAAGATATGGACTGCTCAAGACGAGATTAAAGTCACAAGTTTTGCATGTCCCATCTTGATCCAAAAAATGAAGAAGATTGAACCAGTACCTACAGCTAACAAGCATCAAGATCCAGATCAGAGTCTGCATAAAGAACCAGCAAGACTCAAGATCAAGCTTCAGAAAATTTACATATAGGAATCTTGTAACTCGTAGCTGATAGGCTTAGTTAGTTTTCTTCATTTTGACTTTGGTCTAATAAGGAGCTCAGCAGCAGAAACAACAGCAATAACAGTGAAATCACAGCTTCCCGGTAGTCTCAACTACTAAAACTTCTAGAACTATACTGACATGATTCCTTTATAGCCAAGGATATGTATTCAACATTTGAAGCAAGGTTCTGTCACGACCCAAAATTCCTAATGTCGTGATAACGCCGGACACAAGGTCAGGCAAGCCAAACCATTAATTAATTGAAATAGCTTTTTAGTTTTAACATTTTCGAAATCATTACCTTTTCTTGCATTTCATAATCAAATAAATAAATTTTAGTAAACTTAAATACGACACCACATCAATTAAGTTTGTGAAATAAATCCCAACACATCCCCCGAACCAGGCATCACAAGTACAAGAGCAATTTCTAAAAAGTTATATAATCACTTCAAGGCTGTCCGAAATACAAGTGGACAAGGAAATTTAAAAATGAATAAATACAGTATGAAGGTGACTCTGCCAGCTGCGGATCGCCTTCGGATGGCGCAGCTCGCCTAAGTCTCTGAATCCTCCACATTGTTATGAATGTACCTGTGCAATAAGATGCACAGCAAGTGCAGCATAAGTACAAAAACAACGTATACTCAGTAAGTCGCCCACCTAACCTCAGAGAGGTAGTGACGAGGGGGTAAATTAGACTCTTACTAAGGTCCGACAATACAACATATGACAGAATATGATGGAATACAATAGACATGTAAGACAGTGAGCAACAAGTACATATCAAGTACAAACATCCAGGTAATCCCTGAGAATAAACAACAATGTACACTTTCCTTTTTCCCAAATGCATGTCAAGCCAATACCAATAGAATAGTACCAAATAGTCATACACACACTAGGGTAAGCCAACCGGCCGGAGTCATAAGATAGTCACGCTCGTGAACTGCAGAGGATCGAATGGCCCATACCAAAAGTGAACCTCTCAACCTCTCCATGCACTGCCGAAGGATCGATCGACCCGTCCCAAAAGTGCATCTCTCAACCTCTCTACGCACTGCCGAAGGATCGATCCGCCTGTCCAGAAAGTGCATCTCTCAATCTCTCTACGCACTGCCAACGATCGATCGGCCCGTCCCAAAAGTTCATCTCTCAATCTCTCTACGCACTGCCGAAGGATCTATCTGACCGTCCCAAAAGTGCGTCTCTCAATATAATAATCCTCTGTGTGCAGTGTCGAGGATCGAACGGCCCGTCTCAAAAGTGCACCTCTCAATATAATACGGCTAGCCTGCTCGCGAATCATACATGCGACTCAGGTGCTCAAAAGAATACATACACAAATACAGGTTCTTCCTGCTCGTGAATCACTCAAGCGACTCAGGCACCCAAAGTTACACATATCCACATAATAAATTCGTATTTTATCAAGATACCCATTTTTTTCCCAGGGAAATGGTAAAGTCTTTATTAAAAGAAACATGAAATATAGGCTTTGAAATCTTTGTTTTTGAAACTCATTTGTCCAGTTTAGTAATACTCCATGATACATCCCAGTCCATGTACACATATATTCACAGCGGAAATAATTCTCTTTTTAGAAGGTTAACAATATGAACTCTAGTTTTCTTTTAAACTTTCAATCACGTTTTTGGTCATGTTAGTTGTTTAATATTACAGGCAGGGTTACAGGTACACACATAAAGCATGCTAGTGGGTCTTAGGCTACCCGAACATGGCATAATAGTAGCTACGCACGGACTCCCGTCACCTCGTGTGTACGTAGCCCCCGAAGATAATAACATATACTAAATTAATTCACCTAGGGAGACGATTCCCCCTCACAAAATTAGAAAGGAGACTTACCTTGCTCTGAAATTCCTAAACCGGCCTCCAAGCCCTTCCGATGACTCCAAACGTCGCACAACGCCCCAAAACTATCCAAACAACGAAGAACCAATGAAATATACTTTAATATTTGCAGCAATTCCAAATCATATACTTTCCCAACTCTGCTCAGTGAAATGACTAAAATGCCCTCGAGCCCACGTGCCCGGAATCCAAAATTTCTCGAAGATATACCCTACCCATAGCGTTACTAACTCAAATATACAATTTACTTTAATATACATGCTCAATTCGTGGCAAAAATCCAAATTTCCAAAATTCTAGGTTTCTTCAATATTTCCCAAATTTTCCTCAATTTCCACTATCAAATCTATGTAATAATCTTGTATTTAACCTTAGAAACAAGTAGAAACAAATTACCTCTCGATGCTTGGTGAAATCTCCCTTGAAAGCTCCCCAAAATTGCCTAACCCATGAAGAAAAATAAGAGAGAAATGGCACAAACCCGTTTTAAAACATTCTGCCCAGGCATTTTTCGCACCTGCGATCTCGCAAGTGCGACCAAATCCTCCGTACCTGCAGTTCCCAGCCAAGCCAAGCCCATACTCACACCTGCGACTCCCAAGTTGTACCTGCGGTCAAAGCCTCGCAGGTGCGGTTGCACCAGATGACAGCAGTTCAGCCCTTCTTCCAACTTCAACTTTGATCCGTTAAACACCCGGAACCCACCCGAGACCCCCGGGACCCCGTCCAATTATACCAACTTGTCCCAAAACATGACACAGACTTGCTCGATCCCTCAAATCGCATCAAACAACGCCGAAATCACGAATCGCACTCAAATCCAATTCATTAAGAACTTAGAATTTCAAACTTCTACATCCGATGACGAAACCTATCAAATCATGTCCGATTAACCTCAAATTTTTGCGCACAAGTAGTAGTCAACATTACGGACCTTCTCCAACTTCCGGAATCGCATTCCGACCTTGATATTACAACTTCTTCTTCCGGTCGGATTTCCCAAGAACATTAAAATTTCTATCTTTAGCCAAATGACTCCAAAATGACCTACGGGCCTCCAAATTAACTTCCAATCGCGCTCCCAATTCCAGAATCACCATACAGAGCTATTCCTAGACTTGAAATCCCAAACGAACATCAACCGCACTGATATGCACTCCAACCCCAAATTCATGAAATCCTTCTAAAATGCTAACTTCCATAATATACGTCGAAACGCTCCCGGGTTATCCAAAACTCGATCCCGACATACACCCAAGTCTGAAATCATCATAAGAACCTGCTGGAACCTTCAAATCCTGATTCGGAGATTGTTTACTCAAAATTCCAATCTTAGTTGATTTCACCAACTCAAGGCTTCTGAAATGAGAATTTTCTTTCCAAACCAACTCTAAACTTCCTGAAATTCAATTCCCATCATGCCCACGGGTCATAATACCTGAAACGAAGCTGCTCACGGCCTCAAACCGCTAAACGACGCGCTAGAGCTCAAAACGAACGATCGGGTCGTTACATTCTCCCCCACTTAAACCGACGTTTGTCCTCGAATGTGCTAAGAACTGCTCTGGAGTTATCTGAAATCATTGTTTGACATCTTGGGCACCTGCCCGTGCTACCACAACCCAGTCGAGCACAATAGCTTGATCCAATCTGGAGATTTCTTATTTATCCATATAATAAGCTCAAAATTCATTCAAACACCTGAAATTTCTCTAGGCAGGCCTAGTTTCAATATATATAAGAACTGCATCAACTAGCACATGATATACCTGATCATAACTGCATACCTTTGCTGAATCGACACCATGCATCGCACAACTCATTATCTGACCACAATGACACTCCCTGAACCTTAATAGCCAAGGTCCATGAACCTAATGCACCCAATGCACCTCATAACAAATATACATACACCCTTCTATAATGCTGACGACACCACCACAACGGAGGAAATGTGCAGAAATTCATACTCAACTACAGAGTTAACAAATCCTTGAATACCCCATCACACTCATCCCTGATCTGATAATCTCGTCTCACCCAGTACGAACTGCTCAGACAACAAATCATCCCAACATGACTAATAGCCTCACATGATACCACATCGCCCAATAGGTCATAACTCGAACATGATAATAAGAAACGACTCAGGATGGAACTACTCAACTCACGCAACTAATATGAGTTCTTACCAGAAAATAGGAATTAAAACATAAGAAAATAAATATAGGAACCTTACTCATCATCACACTGTTGCGGCGTGCAACCCAATCCAAATAACATACCCGTGGCGGCGTGCCACCCGATCCCAAATAACATCACCGTGGCGGCATGACACCCGATCCAAATAACATAAAAATCACGTAAGGAAATATATACAGAGCCGATTTGCCCACTATTACAATTTACTAAATTTCGATCATAAGCACGTTAAGTGCATAATACCATCCTGGGGAGACTGATAAAACTGTAGGCTACATAACTCAAGCACAACTGAGGTGCGATATATATATACACTCTAGATCTCAAGATCTATCCTGCTCACATAACATCCCCACCACACGGGACCTCAACACATAGGAAATTATCAAGTCGCTTCACAACTCGTACGGCACAACCACAATAACATATAAATTCGACGAAGACGGAACAACACCCATTGTTCTAATACCTCTCCATGAAAAGCTCTCTACTGAAAGAACATGCCTGGATCATACGGAGCCCATAATCATATTTAAATCCATCCACAAACATCGAGCCACCTTGCTCGCACCAACTAAGCTAATAGCTTTTTCCTGGGTCCACATTAACCCATTCCCTCATAATACACGATAACAATCATCATCACCGCGACTAACACCCCATAATCCATAATCAACTGAACCGAACGCCCTCCAGGCGTAAATTCTCAATTAGCCATATTGCACTTCTTTATACTCAGTCCAAATCTGAAATCCATCAAGTGACTACATGTCACACCTTATACAATCTTTTCGCGGTCATGCTTCCACGACCTTCCACACAAGGTAACAAGTCTGCGCATCCACAACACCGACCATACTAAGGCCGCAAAGCACATCAAGGATCCATGACAAGGGTACAAAGCCTTTTTCACCGAATATCAATTTCAGGTGACACTGAAGATAACACCAGCTTACCCTGAACTTTCAAATCAGTTTTCCTTACTCTTCCGAGCTCATGACATCCTTATAAGCATCAGACCTAAATCTCAATTCTTACTCCCAGTTACATACTGCTTCGCGCACTTAGCATACCAACATGAGGTAGCGCAAGAATTCCATCATAACTGCTGAACCACTAATACGGTGAACACTTCATCATATAGAAACCTTTTACTTAACTCAATTCATGAGTACCACCTCAACACACGAGTGAATTCCCACAATCACCTAACATGCAAATCCTTAAGTGGTAGTCTATACCACCATAACCCTTCCTATACCTGACAGGCCATAGTGCGCAAATGCTCCCACATAAAATCCATTACGACGGTCGACAAGCCCCGCACACACCGGCACAAACCACATGCATAACCAAATCATGTCAAAGGACCCAATCACTGCTGCAAATGTGCCATTTCAACCATGGCTAATCAATCTATCTTCTTTTAATCATCATTAATTGCCTCAAGAGTACTAACAACTTCCCTCAACCCATAGCAAACTTAACCAGCACTCATCCCAAGTGACCTTGATTCACGAGACTATGTTGTCTGAATCCCGCAAGCCGTCTCATACCCTTCTGATAATCTTTTCTTCAATCCAGAGTCTATTTCTCTCCCTCCTTCAATATCATCTTGTATACTAAAATATATCATTGAACATTCCAACCGTCCTCATTCCTCTCAGAGATTACTCTGCAAAAGCTTGATCTCGATCATACTGCTGCCTGAAATCCTTAATTACCACATGTTTTAACTTTTGAACTCATTAGGACCTCCATTGAGAGTCACCCACTCTGACTGACCCCGAATACAATCAACTCCCAAGGCTCTCCTAGCACAGGAACACCTTTTTCAATGAAATACGGGACTGAGTCACTATCCTTACAACTCGCCTATGCCTTAAGCAAAATTTGAATCTTCCAAAGCCTAACCCTGACCTAACAGGACCAACTTTTGTACATATTCATCAAATCCTACGCACAATTACCATTTTACTCCTCTTTCCTTAGCTGAAATAACTTGCCTACCCGTCGACAATTCTCAACCCCATGCGAAGACAATCCTACAACCCAACTGCAGATGGTGGGACTCCCCCACTTAACCTGAAGCTACTCTTTGCACCACTATAGACCCTGATAAGATCCTTCTTCCTCTGACAACACGATCTTGCTCAGCCAATCCGTCCAAATCTTCCAAATTCCCTTGCTAGCACTCCTTAATTACTCGAATTCTCTAACGTCATTCACACCTTCTATATCCTACCGACTAGCTACTAGGACCCCTCACAGAACCTGCCAACCCCGCCATTGCTAACATATCCCCAGAAGACAACCCATCTGTAGAAATCACCCGTTGGCACCTCCCAACGATGCTGAAATGCACGCTCTCTGCGACTTCAATACCCCATCCTATGCCCTGCTTCATTCACCAACTTACTAGTCTGTCTGCTCCTCATGGACACCCATTAATGCGCGACAAATATCTTCAAATTCGAAGTTGTGCTGTGTTGTGCTGTCACTCCCCCACTTTGCGACTGCTCGACTTCCGCTTCTTACACTTGGCCTCCTAGAAATGGAACCACCGCCTAGGCTCATTACAGGATCATTATTTTCCAACCGCATTCTTCGATACTTCCTCTCAATACTCTGACCCCACGCAACCGAAGAAACCATAGCATCGACAAGCCTAACACATTCCATTCGATAAATGACGACGACTACACGTCACAGGTGCATACCCCATCTCCCTTAAAGACACCAAGTCTCACCATTTTATCACTCCCAACCGAGCAATTCATACTCCAAATGCCTTCTCTCTGCCGGAACAAGAGCACTAAAATCTAGAAATCACACTCTGAGAAGACCTCCCTTCAAACCATTCACCTTCCCCAACATATGGACAAACTTTCTATCATCATATCGACACCGCGCGATAATCAATTGCAACCATCATCACTACCCGAGCACAGCATTAAGGCTCCCACAAACACAGCTACTGAGCTGAAACAACATATTACCCCTTCACCGGGCCCTAACAACAACCACGACTATATACACATGGAAGCATCTTGAATTACATTCGTAGCACCGTTTCCATTCCTCAAATTCCTGATCCATAGCAAGCGCTTCGCGACGCGTAAGATTGAGTAGGAATGAACATAGGCATAAGCCTCAAAGGAATCAACTCGCACGATGAAGAATCAAGAAGGGAAGTACTCCTAACAGCCATGTAACCTCTCGAAGATAAGTACAGACGTCTCTGTACCGATCCGCAAGATTCTACTAGACTTGCTCATGACTCGTGAGACCTACGGGAACCTAGCACTCTGATACCATGTTGTCACGACCCAAAATCCCTAAGGCCGTGATGGTGCCGGACACAAGGTCAGGCAAGCCAAACCATTAATTAATTGAAATAACTTTCCAGTTTTAACATTTTCGAAATCGTTATCTTTTCTTTCATTTCATAATCAAATAAATAAATTTTAGTAAACTTAAATACGACAGCACATCAATTCAGTTTAATGAAATAAATCCCAACAAATCCCCCGAACCCGATGTCACAAGTACATGAGCCATTTCTAAGAAGTTATACAATCACTTCAAGCCTGTCCGAAATAAGCCTGGACAAGGAAATTTAAAAATGAATAAATACAGTATGAAGGTGACTCTGCCAGCTGCGGATCGCCTCCGGATGGTGCAGCTCGCCTAAGTCTCTGAATCCTACACATTGCTATGAAAGTACCTGTGCAATAAGATGCACAGTAAGTGCAGCATGAGTACAAAAACAACGTGTACTTAGTAAGTCTCCCGCCTAACCTCAGAGAGGTAGTGACGAGGGGGAAAATTAGAATCTTACTAAGGTCCGACAATACAACATATGACAGAATATGATGAAATACAATAGACATGTAAGACAGTGAGCAACGAGTACATATCAAGTACAGAAATCCAGGTAACCGCTGAGAATAAACAACAATGTACACTTTCCTTTTTCCCAAATACATGTCAAGCCAATACCAATAGAATAGTACCAAATAGTCATGCGCACACAAGGGTAAGACAACCGGCCGGAGTCATAAGATAGTCACGCTCGTGCAATGCCGAGGATCGAACGGCTCGTACCAAAAGTGCACCTCTCAACCTCTCTATGCACTGCCGAAGGATCGATCGGCCCGTCCCAAAAGTGCGTCTCTCAATCTCTCTATGAACTATCGAGGATCGATCGGCCCGTCCCAAAAGTGCATCTCTCAATATCTCTACGCACTGCCGAAGGATCGATCGGCCCATCCCAAAAGTGTGTCTCTCAATCTCTCTACGCACTCCCGAAGGATCGATCGGCACATCCCAAAAGTGTGTCTCTCAATATAATAATCCTCTATGTGAACTGTCGAGAATCGAACGGCCCGTCCTAAAAGTGCACCTCATAATATAATACGGCTAGCCTGCTCGCGAATCATACATGCGACTCAGGTGCTCGTAAGAATACATACACAAATACAGGGCCTTCCTGCTAGCGAATCACTCAAGCGACTCAGGCACCCAAAGTTACACATATCCACATAATAAATTCGTATTTTATCAAGAAAACTGGTTTTTTTTTCAGGGAAATGGTAAAGTCTTTATTAAAAGAAACATGAAATATAGGTTTTGAAATCTTTGTTTTTTTAACTCATTTGTCCAGTTTAGTAATACTCCATGATACATCCCAGTCCAGGTACACATATATTCACAGCGGAAATAATTCTCTTTTTAGAAGGTTAACAATATGAACTCTTGTTTTCTTTTAAACTTTCAATCACGTTTTCGGTCATGTTAGCAGTTTAATATTACAGGCAGGGTTACAGGTACACACATAAAGCATGCTAGTGGGTCCTAGGCTACCCGGACATGGCATAATAGTAGCTACGCACGTACTCCTGTCACCTCGTGCATACATAGCTCCCGAATATAATAACATATACTGAATTAATTCACCTAGGGGGACGATTCCCCCTCACAAAGTTAGAAAGGAGACTTACCTTGCTCCGAAATTCCTTAACCGGCCACCAAGCCCTTCCGATGACTCCAAACGTCGCACAACGACCCAAAACAATCCAAACAACGAAGAATCAATGATAATATACTCTAATATTTGCAGCAATTCCAAATCATATACTTTCCCAACTCCGCTCACTGAAATGACTAAAATTCCCTCGGGCCCACGTGTTCGGAATCCGAAATTTCTCGAAGATATACCCTACCCATAGCGTTACTAACTCAAATATACAATTTACTCTAATATGCATGCTCAATTCGTTGAAAAAATCCAAAATTCCAAAATTCTAGGTTTCTTCAATATTTCCCAATTTTTCCTCAATTTGCACTACCAAATCTATGTAATAATCTTGTATTTAACCTTATAAACAAGTGGAAACAACTTACGTCTCGATGCTTGGTGAAATCTCCCTTGAAAGCTCCCCAAAATCGCCTAACCCATGAAGAAAAATGGCACAAACCCGTTTTAAAACATTCTGCCCAGGCATTTTTTGCACCTGCGGTCCTTCTTCCGCACCTGCGATCTCGCAGGTGCGACCAAATCCCCCACACCTGCGGTTCCCAGCCAAGCCAAGCCTATACTCGTACCTGCGACTCCCAAGCCGCACCTGTGGTCAAATCCTCGCAGGTGCGGTTGCACCAGATTACAGCAGTTCAGCCCTTCTTCGAACTTCAACTTTGATCCGTTAAACACCCGTAACCCACCCGAGGCCCCCAGGACCCCGTCCAATTGTACCAACCTGTCCCAAAACATGACACGGACTTGCTCAAGCCCTCAAACTGCATCAAACAACGCCGAAATCATGAATCGCACTCAAATCCAATTCTTTAAGAACTTAGAAATTCAAAATTTTACATCTGATGCCGAAACCTATCAAATCACATCCGATTAACCTAAATTTTTTGCGCACAAGTCGTATTCAACATTACGGACCTGCTCCAACTTCCGAAATCGCATTCCAACCTCGATATTACAACTTCTACTTCCGGTCAGATTTCTCAAGAACCTTCAAATTTCTATCTTTAGCCAAATGACTCCAAAATGACCTACGGACCTCCAAATTCACTTCCGATCGCGCTCCCAATTCCAGAATCACCATACGGAGCTATTCCCAGACTCGGAATCCCAAACAGACATCAACCTCACTGATATGCACTCCACCTCAAATTCATGAAATCCTTCTAAAATGCTAACTTCCATAATATACGCCGAAACGCTCCCTGGTTATCCAAAACCTGATCCGGACATACACCCAAGTCTGAAATGACCATACGAACCTGTTGGAACCTTCAAATCCTAATTCGGAGATCGTTTACCCAAAATTCCAACCTTAGTTGATTTCACCAACTCAAGGCTTCTGAAATGAGTATTTTCTTTCCAAACCAACTCTAAACTTCCTGAAATTCAATTCCGACCACGCCCACGGGTCATAATACCTGAAACGAAGCTGCTCACGGCCTCAAACTGTTGAACGACGCCCTAGAGCTCAAAACGACCGGCCGGGTCGTTATAGGTTCGGTCAAGCTTTTTCAAAATGCTTCACATGGAGTATCAAAACGGGTAAATTTATTCATGACCGCCACTTTGTCTATTCCCAAATGTTTTCGAGAAAAGAGGGGCAATTGTGAACATGTAATTTTTACTCCACCAAAATATTCCTACAAAATTAATAAATAAGTTATTCTTATTTATTTTTAAAATTTTTTAATTATTTGAAGTTGTTTGCATTAAGTTGCATTTTTGAATTTTTAAGTTATGAAAGTTAACAAAAATATTTAAATCGTCATCATATTGCATTATTAGGTTTAGTTTAATTTAATACCTAATTACATAGTTTAATTATATTACTAAAAGAAAATTACAAAAATTATTTCTGTTTTGACAATTTTTAGTCTTAGTGTTAAATTAGTAATTTTTCTTAATAACTTAATATTGACTAACTAGTTAAATAATATAGATAGATAGTTAGATAATTTTCAAAAATTAAGATAACATAGTACTTAATTGGAATTTAGTTAAAACTAATTAGATTTTTAGAAAGTAATTAAGTTGAAGGTTAATTAATTTTAAACAGGACTGGGCTAAGTTTAAGTCAACCCAGTCCCAAATTTCAAACAAAAATACAAGCCCAAAATACCCAAGCCCAATCTCCTAATCCGGTTCGCCCCATTAAAAACCAAACGGCGTCGTTTAAAGGGCCATGCAATCCTGGCCATTGTAGATCCAACGGCCCGGAACTAATCCCCATTTTAATATACAAATGTCCTAACTCCTTCATACCCCCCTAATTTCACACTCCCCCCTTCTCACTTATCTCTCTCACAGCCGTCCCCAAAACCCTAGATGTATGTCCGCCCTAAACACCCCAAACCCTAGCCACCCTAATATCCTCTGCCCAAGCCGCCGTCAGAAACCGCCTAAGGCGGCGACGGAACCTAAAACCACCCAAATCCAACCCATTATCTCCCATACTCTTCCTAAGCCTCACCTCACTAATCTCACCCAAAAAAACCCCATAAAAAATCAACAGATCCTACACCTAAAAGAGCCCCAAACCCTAAATCCGCCCTATCCCCGCCGCCGAAAATCGTCTACGGAGGTGGTGAACCTCCAAAATCCCTCAAACTCATACAATACACTCTCCTCACTCCCCTGAACCTCAACCTACTAACAAAATCCCCACCAAAAATCCTAGATCTTAGATCTAGGGTCTCCGAAACCCTAGATCTGTTTTTCCAATTTTCAAAACCCCACTAGTTCATCCATAAAATACTCCTATCAAGATCTCTCATCAAGGATCTCAGATCCCAGATGGGAGTCTTGACACGAGGGCTTTTTCACAGCTACATCTTTTTTTAGGTATATTTTATGTTTTTTTTTCATCGTTATATTTTGTGTTTATTTTCTTTACCGTTTTTTTATTTATATTTGTCTGATATTCCATTTAAATTGTTTAATCAAACAGACTTAGTTAGGACAAAAGTAAAATCAGTGTTAGGTTAACTTTTTTTTTTCTTCTTTTTCTTTTTCTTTTGCTTTACTGTTTTGATTTTATTTTGTCATTATTATATGTTTTACCTTTATTAATTTTATGTTTATTGTATTAGTGTTTTGTTTGTTTATTTGTTTAACTTAATTGCTTGCTTTTTCATTTAGTAGGTGGTTAAGATTTGGGCCTCACTGAAGTGACCCGTTCTACATGGCTCATAAATTAGGCATGTCTGAATAGACAGGCCATAGCTTTATTAAAATCTTAAGAGCCCAAGTCCTTAGGCCAAGAGTCACATGACTCAGGCCCAGAACCAGTCTGGTTCTGAGACAATTCCAAGTCTCTTAAGGGTCAATTTTGGAATCCTAATTCTAAAAGTTTTCAAAAAACATTAGAAACTTCTAGAACAGGGACAGTTTTCCCAATACTGAGTAGGAAAACTAGGGATAAGATCCCAAATATCCAGAAAATTGGACAGTTGTCCATTTTCTGAGATAGGAAGGTACTAGAAATTGGACAGTTGTCCATTTCTGTTAAGAAAGATGGCTTTTTCCTAATTTTAGGGAATTCTGGCAGATTCTTTTGTACCCTAAGTATCCCTTTTCACTCCCTCACTCTATAAATACACTCCTTTTTCATTAGACCTAGACACTCATATAGACAAACTCCTAAATAGACCTAGATCTGAATACACACACAAACCTGAGCACATAAATACATATACATAGAATTTTCTTCCAAAATTATTGAACCTTCACTACTTTAAAGTTCTTTACCTTTCAATTTCCAAAACTTCTGAAATATTTAGATTATTTTTCTGTTGGTTTTGTCAAGCTGGGATTAGGAATTCTTGGGTAATCTATTTGCTTTCATGCTTTGCTGTTACTCAAGTTTCAGAGACATATTTTCTTTGTCCGTTTGTTTTTCTTGCTGCTATCAAGGTATTTTCTTAACAAATGTAAAGTTTCATTTTGCTGAATCATGACTTTGATTTGTTGGTTATCATAAATCTGTATTTTGCTTGAATACTGCATGAATTCTGTTGTTTAAAGTTGTTTGGTTGAGAGTTGTGTGTAAATACATGATATGTTTAGCCATTTACACTGTTTAAGTCATTCAAGTGGTAGTAGCTTTATGTAAAGTGCTAAAAAATGCAAAAAAAAAAAAGTTAAAGCTTCATACATTTATAAGATCTATATGTTCGTATGCAACAGTATCACATAAATCTTTTATTAGAAAATTTGTTAGAATAGTAATAGGCATCTTGGCTATCATTGTTCAGTTAGCAAAAACTGTAATAATTTAACTTTTACTACATTTCCTTATGCGATAAATTAGTTTAATAGATTATTCGTTTTACCATACTGTTTAAAACAATTAAAAACAGTAAATCAAATTTTATTACTTTTGGATCATGAAACTGGGTTTTTACAGGCCAACTGAGTAGCAGGCCCTGTTACAGTTTCAGGCCCAAACCAATTGAGTTCATGGAACTGTATCTTAGGTTTCAGTTATTAAATTAAGCAAACAACTTGATTAGAAACAGTCACTTCAGGATTTTAAAATGAAAATGAGTTTTAAACTTATCACTTTAACATAAGTTAATATAAGAAATAAAGGACTTACGCATTCAGTAGGAAAATTATCCACATTTAATTTTTTATTCGCGTCTCCAGTCCCCTTTAGTTTTCTGTGCTAAAAGACAAGCAAAATATGTGTAAAATCTTATAATTGATATTACAAATTTTAATCTCAAACTTAATCACACAAATATGCATTGGGCCAGAGTCACTTGGATTCATTATCATCAGGCCCAAATTATTTTTAAGTAATTCCATTTATTTGTCCACAAATGAATATTGGGCCAGATTCTTTTGGACTCATTATTAGTCCCAAGTCTTCCTGAATTAAATGTGTTTAATTGATGAATGCTTAATAATATTGTATTGGGCCACAGTCATTTGGACTTCATGTTCACTAGGCCCGAACTATTTTGACTGAATTCATTTAGCTGCTCTAAGATATGCATTGGGCTAGAGTCAATTAGACTCATGTAGGACCAAATTGTTTTTAATTCATTAGCTAAATCCAATAACGGATAATATATGTCTTGGGCTAGAGTTCATTTGGACTACCCTTGTAAGGACCCAACTATAAATATGGGACTGTTTAACAGATAATACATAAACTGCCCCATCTAGTACAAACAAATATAGTGTTGAACCTTTACACATAGTTATACGACATAGGATTAGAGACATAAGCATAACTTTAGGTACTCATAATCAAACTAATTATTGCAGTTATGTACACGCAAACGTGACATAGTTGTGATGCCCAAAACAATATCAAGATACATGATCGCGTGACCATGGTCAAACACTCTTAGTAAATAAAACGCCTTAATCAAACACTCATAGAAATGCTTTAGGCGTGGATTTTTAAAATCAATATTGTGATTACGTACATGTTTGCATGACGTGATCCCGATTTTCAAATACATTCAAGGTACGCGACTTTGAATAATTTTTTCTTAAATAAACTAAATGTCGTGAATTGTTTACACGTACGCGTGACATGATTCTTGACACATCAAAACTAAACGAGTATACTTACGTGTAACTCGTCTTAAGATAATTCTTTTAAATACGAATATTCAAGTCATTATAAGCGATAAAAGGTAAAATAAACATAGGTCAAATGAGTAATTAAACAATTTAAGCCATGTACAAATTGCTAAGTGACCGTGCTAAAATCATGAAATTCAGGAGTGCCTAACACCTTCTCCCGGGTTAACAGAATTTCTTACCCGATTTTCTAGTTGCGCAAACTTTTAACGAAGTCAAATTTTCTCGATTTGGGATTTAAAAATAAATGGTGACTCGAAACACCGTAAATAAATAATTTCGATAAGCGACTCTTAAATTAAATAAATAATGCCAATTCGATTAATGTCGCTTAAATTGGAAATACTCCCTTATCCCTATCCCCTCGGAAAAAAGGAGGTGTGACACTAGTTATACAATGTGCAAATGAGAAGATTTAATTCTGTGAACTCAACAAAAATGTCAAGTTTTCTCATGTTTATGCTTCTAACATTAGTCGTTTCCAAAGGATGCATATGATCATGAAACAGCAGAAGGTATTGGTATTGCCTATTTGTAGGATAAAGTGAATTAATTGGTTACAAAATAAGTTCATGAAACAGAAGAGGGTATTGATATGGACCCTATTGTTAATGCGTCCTTTATGAAAATTGTTGGAGAAAAATCAGGTTATTACCGCAGCCAAGGATCAGGGCTTAAGCTAACAAATAAGAGATCCATGTGAGGGTTTCAAGAGCAACTGCAAGGACAAAAAAAGAGGTGGAAGAAGAACGCCATAAACGAAAGAGTGTAGAATCTAAACTTAAAGAAGTACAAGAGAAACTTGAGAAGGAGCGGAAAAATCTAAAAGTCATGAAAGAATATGTTAGAGTCATGGAAGCTCGTGTAGGACGTGAGCAGAAAATGTTAAAAAAGGGCATGGCGGGACTTGCATCCCTTATACAAAGTTCCAAGGTATTCATTTAGTATAAGCACTAATGTTTCTGTATGTTCCTTATGAAGACCAAATAGTTACTCCATAAATCTTTTGAGCTAATCAGAAGTTGTAGCTTGTGACAATGATTCACGTGTTATATCTTTGAACATTTCTAATGTTCCTCTATTTGGTATCATTCTACCTGAAATTGCTTTTTAGACAAACTTGAAAATCTTATTATGTTTGTAGATAACTTAACTGGTGTCGCGCCCCCTTTTTTTCTCACGAAATCGGGTTTCGACATTTTTGGGACAACTCTTCTTGAGAGGGTAAGGAAATGGATTGAGAGAGTCGCCACCTAAAGGATTAAGGTGTGTTAGGGCACCTAGTGCAGATAACTCATATTACTAGTTTACATCACCAGAGATCAGGTAAGGGCTCAAATTACCTCGAGAAGAAGGTGTTAGGTACCCCTCGAGGTCCAACACTGTGGGTCCCGGCCGAACTAACATTAAGCGAATTAATCTAAGGAAAAGAAAGAAATTTGGACAAATAAAATACTCGATTTATTTTATAACATGAATGGGGGGGTCCTAAGTTTTTTAGTGTCACGACCCGAAATCCCACCTTCGTCCCGTGATGGCGTCTAACGTTGAACCCGCTAGACAAGCCAACGTATACAGTGAAACTAACATGATAACACCGAATTAACAAAATAAGCTAAAAACAGTTCACAATTTTTAACAGCGGAAATAGATAAAGTGTCAAAGCTAAGTAAGGATAACATAATACAACGTTGCAATAATTTCCCAAAACCTGGAGTCACAAACTCACGAACTGTCTATAGGAGTGATAAATACAAAGTCTAAAAGGAAATACATGATTGTCTCTGAAAACTAGAGGAAAGACAAGACAGAAATAAAGAACTAGGGATAGGAGAGACGCCAAAGCCCACGAACGCCAGCGGGTATGCCTTGAAGCCTCTAGGGTGAACTGAAGGAGACTCCTTCAACGCTATCCACTAGGTCCGGGTGCGGTATCTGCACAGCAATAAAATGTACAGTGTCTCATCAGTACAACTGACCCCATGTACTGAGTAAGTGTCGAGCCTAACCTTGGCTGAAGTAGTGACGAGGCTAGACTTGACAACAAACGTTAACATGTCCTATTCTACAACATATATCGTGGAAAAACAAAGCAAGAGATAAACATATACGTAGGGGGATACGGGAGCAGATAATGAGGTAACAAGTGAGATAGAACAGTTAATTAAGCACATATGAACATACAAGAAGGAAATTTATCAGAAATATGCTAATGAAACAAATATCATGCCAGAAAGACAGGACTACATACCTCATCTAAAAGCCAAGAAGTGTAAAATAATACAATGGTTGCTTGGGCCAATTATGTTTGTTCCGCCACCCTTGGAGCATAACCGAAAACTTGATGCCAAATTGGGGGCTCGATTCATAAGTTCGAAGTAGAGGCAGAAAGTGATTCACGTCGTGCCGCAACGTTAAATCAAGCGCTTGTTGGGAGGAAACCCAGCTTTATTTCTTTATTTACTTTATTTTATTTTACTTTTGTTTTAGTGTATTTTTCTAATCGTATTATTTTGTAGTGTCAATTCTTTTTATTTTGTTAGGAGCATGGAACGCAAGCCACTGGAAGGATGCAACAGCAAATTAGATGGTTGGAACTAAATGTGAGGTACCCGCATGAAGNATAGGTAGTTTTTAATTTTTAGGAGTAGTAATCATATGGTTAAGGGATTAATAGTAGCAATATCTCGAAACGTGCTAATGCCTTGATAATAGTCAGTACTTTGGTTGTGACGCTTAGGCTCAATTTTTGACTCTAGGATAAATATCTTAAATAAGGAATTCTTAAGATTTGCTTAACTTCTTTGAGTGGAGTGGAGTGATAGATCCAATTCTGAGTGAATTATGTGCCATGTGTGTGTGAGATTTGTATATTAATCTGTGCATTGCATTTGATGTCTAGAACTTGCCCCGTGTGTGTGCAAAGCAAAATAGAAGTTTGGTTCAGTCTTGGAAGTGATATAGGCATTTATTTGAGAGCCAGTTATATATATTTTACCCACCTAATTGTTATGTATCGTAGTTAACCCCGTTGAGCCTATAATCCTGTTTCTTTGGCAACCACATTACAAGCCATATCCCTTGTGTTTGAATCGATCATATATTTGAACCTTGTCACCTTTCGTAAGCACTGAAAATGTGATGAATGATGGAAAAGTTAAAGTGTGGGGTGGTAGGTTGATTTTTTAGGGGAATAATTGAAATAAGGAGAAAGGTGCACTGTGTTGAAAAGTAAGGGTCACTTGAAAAAGAAAGAAGAAAAAAGAATATAAAAAATAGAAAATAAACGGTTGTGTTATTATGAAAGAAAAATATATGTGGTGACTCTTAATGTGATTGTGCTCAAAGAAGTATGGGGTAATAACATCGATGTGGAGGTGGAGTTTGGCTTATTATAAGTTTGAGGTTGAACGCGAAAGTATATGTATTAAAGTGCTTAGGGAGGTGTAGTCAATTTGATATCCAAATGTATCCTATCCGTCCCGCAGCCTACATTACAACCAAATAAAGTCCTACTTGAT
>ML360870.1:0-45675 GCA_005239505.1 Nicotiana paniculata
ACATTTATAATGTCATGCACGTGCATATAAATGTCATGTAATTCATAGGTCTGTACGTACATAAAATCATCAAGCCTCTGATGGCATCCCATCATATTATCTCGGCCACTGTGGGCAAATCATCAATGTATACCAGCTGATCAGGTGGTGGTGCGTATATAACGCCATAACCTTTCCCATATCCCATATACATATACATACATATATATGCGTATATAATGCCGTGTAAGTCATGGGTCAATGTACATATATAAATGCATGAAATGCATAAGAAATACGTTATTAAGATTTTCTCAGAATGTCATAAAAATCAATACGCCTTTCGGATAAAAAATATTAAATACGTATTTTTCTAGGATCCATGAACAGAAGATAATAATATTTCACATGGGGAATCAAGAATAGAGACACCCCTGGTATTCCTATGAATAAAGTAATTTATTGAAACTGTGCGTTTGCTCGTTTATTAAGTATAATTTGGACTATGCCAAAAGAAAGAAGGGATGGCCTTAACATACCTGGAGTAGGAAAAACTCCGTAAAGTATTCCGTTGGAAACCTTCATAGATTGAACTTAGAACCCAAAAATCGGATTAAGCTTCTGTGTTTTGAAACTGATGAAAGAAATCAGCTTATGTTCTTGGCGTTGAAGTGCCTGGACGTTGGAGCTTATGTTCTCTAACGTTTTCCTTTTATAAAAATTAGCTTCTAACCTTTCAAACTATGAAAGTAAGCTTTCTTTCTTTCCCTTTGAATGAGTAACGTTAATGTGTTCTCATTATTTGTTCCATGTTGAAATATATCAACACTTGTACATGTCTTGTTTTGGATAATCATTCTTTTAGTTGTTTAATTCAATTACATCATAGATAGCCACCTAGGATGTTTAATTACTTAGTCACTTCATGTGGTAAGCTAGTGCCGCCACATGTCTTTGGAGTATAATTAATTAAGTTTTATCCACTTATTAGTTAACTGAGTAATGTCCTGTTACCCGGTAATTAATTAATTACCTGCATAATTTAAAAATTATCTCAAATTACTTAAAATTCTACTTATTTTTAACATACTTCATATATACTTTACACATTATATATATCATATTACCACGGCCATATGGTACCTTGTATGGTACTAGTCCATAATTATCGGGTAGTATCGCTCGACCTTTACTTTATCCCAAATTGGCCACTTTCAACGAAACTTATTTTTTTTAATTTGTGTACCCCTTTATCCTTCATAACAATTATTTATCGTTTGTTATAAATAGCGTAAGTATATTAACGTCAAGATCCCCGAGTCTACACCAATTAACTGACGACGAAGCTTTTAACATATGAAAACGCGAGGTGTAACACAAGAGATATTTGAGCCCGCAGTTGTGGACTTCGAAGAGCGTCTAACACTTTCTCTTTGAGGTAATTTGAGCCCTTACCCGATCTTTGGTGGATTTGACTACTCAAACAGAGTTATTTGCATAATAGGTGCCCTAAATCATCTCAAAATCATTAGGTGGCGACTCTTCTCTTTTAACACCCTTCATTTAATAAAGTTGTTACACGTCGAAACCGATTTCGCGAGAAAACACGAAACTAAATAGGTTTAATCAACAAATCAACTAGCCTTTTTCGATTACTAATAAGAATTAATGAACCCAACCAACAATATAATGCAAATATATCATAAGTTATGTCTCTCTCGATTACATGGACAAGTGAATATAGTTGCAACAATTAAATCATCCAAAATGATTCAATACATAAAACTAGAGTTATAATCAAGAATCTTCAATACACCAAATCCATCAAACCCTAAAGAGAACTACTCTATATTTATGGAGAAATTCATCACAAATATGATTAAAGCATAGAAAAACATAAAACGATCCAAATGCATGTCTTGAGTTAGGATTGAATGATGAATTCCTTGTGCTTTTGCTTCTCCAACTCCTCCTTAGCCTCCTTAGGTCTAAGATGTGTCAAAAGTCCTTAAAATAACGGCTTTCCATGTATTTATACCAAGTAGGGTCGGGCGCAGACGAAACCACCTTCTCCTAGCCGAAATAGGATTTTTTCCGAAATCAGGAAGTTACCACTTTTGACAGCAACAACTTTTGTACAGCTGCAGCTCCCCACACGCCACTCCACGAACTGCGGATGTGTATTTTTCTCAAAGTACGGATTTTTCTTCATTTTTTGATATCCAGATGTGGCTCTCGAGCCCCGAACGCGGTCTCAGCTTAATCACTTGGGATTTTACTCAGACTTCAAAGCTCAAAATAGCTCGAATTTGTTCCATAACATCTACAAAGCTCGGAATTACTCTTACAAGGCATAAAGCACACAATACGTACAAAACACTAGCAATTAAAGCGCAAACACAATAAAAGGTCAGTGAATTAATGTGCAATAAGTGACTAAAACACGCAATTATAGCCTACCATCAACACCCCACACTTGAAACATTGCTCGTCCTCGAGCTATCAAACCACACTTTACATAAACATTACCATTTCAAACAACTCTCCTAACTCATTACACCACGAAAATTTAAGATAGACTAAGCACAATAGTGTAACATTCTCGCCTCATGAATCAATTTTCGTCACACAACAATAGAGAGTAGTTCCACACACAATAAAAGTTCAAAAAAATTAGGAACTCAAGATATAAATAATTCACTCAGTCTCCGAAATAACATTCATATGGCACATAAGATGCACCATAGACTTTCACGTAGTGTACTACTCTTCTAATTGAGCTCATTCAGTCAAGGATCAAGTAGGACTTTAATTGGTTGTACTGTAGGCTGCGGGATGGGTATGCTACATTTATATATAAGAGTGACTACACCTCCCTAAGCACTTTAATACATACAATTTCATAGTTCATAACACCCACACTTATGTCAAACCAAAATTCCACCTTCTATCAATATACATTAACTCCCTACTTCTTTAAGTACAATTACATCAAGAGTTACAACTTATCAATGAATATTTTGCACAACAATACAACTATCGTATTATTCTTTTTCAATTCAAGTGGCTCTTACTTTTTTTTTTCTTAAAAATAATGCACCTTTCTCCTTATATAAATAGTTCCACTAAAAAGCCAAACCAACAACCCCATACTTCAACTTTGACAAAGTTCATAATAAATTCAAGTGCTCAAGAGAGTTACAAGGTTCAAATAGATAGTCAATTCAAATAAATGGATAAGGCTTGTAATATGGTTGCCAAAGAAACAAGATTACAAGCTCAAAGGGGTTAACTAAGATACATAACAATTAGGTGGGTGAAAGCATATAAATGACTCATTAAAGAAACACCTATATCACTTCCAAGACTGAATAAAACTACTATTCCGTGTTGCAAACACACAGGGCAAGTTATAGACATCAAATGCAGTGCATAGAATAAAACCAAAAACCTCACACACACATGGTATATAACTGACACTAGATTGGATCACAACACTCTAGTCAAAGCAGTTAAACAAAGTTATGATTTTACAATTTAAGGTACTTATATAAGAGTCTAAAACTAAGTCTAGGCATCACAACTAAAGCCCTCACTATTCTGAAGGCATAATAAAGTCAAGAGATATTGCTTCCAATTCAAATCATAGAACAAGGTTTCCTACTTCTAAAAAAAAATAACTAACTACACCTTGTTCAAACAAAACCCTTGGAAAAGAATTGCGTCACAAAGAAAATGCACAGAATAACACAAAAAACCTCACACACACGGCACATAACTCACTCAGTATTGGACTCATCACGACACACTAGTCAAAGCAGTTAAACAAAGTTATGATCATACAATTTAAGATACTTAAGCAAAAGTCAAAAACTGAGCCTAGGCGTCACAACTAAAGCCCTCACTATTCTAGAGACATAATAAAAGTCAAGAGATATTGCTTCCAATTCAAATAATAGCACAAGTTTCCTACTTCTAAAAAAAATAAAAACTAACTACACTTGGTTCAAACAAAACCCTTGAAAAAAAACCGCGACACAAAGAAAAACCAAGGGGGAATTATTACACTACCTAACAAAAGAAAATCTTTTTGGTATTTTTCCTTCGACTTTATTCCCTCAAAAAACTGGTCGATGATATCCATTTTCAGGAAAAATCGATCATTTTAAAAATTATATGTTTTTTCAATTTTTCTATCTCTAATTACTATAACAAACAAAAGGAAACTAAAACTAATATACATACAACATAAAATATCCCCCACCCCACACTTTTAAGTTGTGGCATGTTCGCATGACACACAATTAAAAAGCATAAGGTAAAGGAAAATTTCCTGAATATCTAGTTGGGGTTTGAGTCGAAGTCGGGCTCCATTCCTCGCGCCCGAACTAAAGCACCCATCCATGCAAACAACTTCTTCTTAATCTTCTTGGGGTACACACACAATTATCTTTCATTGCACTCACTGCAACATTCTCTTTCGAGTTCTTCACTTTCTACTCAACACTTGCATCTGGTTTCTCCTTTTTTACCCCCGTTTCTACATTAATCTCAAAAGTTATAGTATCCTCACCCACTATAAGATTGAGTTTTCTCTCGTTTATATCTAATATTGCTCTACTCGTTTCTATGAAAGGTCTTCCTAGGATGAGGGGGAACTCCTTGTTCTCTTTTATCTTCACCACTATAAAATATATCGAAAATACGAACTTATCTACCAGAACCAATACATCTTCCACTATCCCCTTAGGTATCAGAGTCATTTGGTCTGCCAGCTGCAAAGATATTGGTGTTGACATTATCTCTCAGATCTCATTCTCCAGCTTCCTATAAATAGATAGAGGCATTAGATTAATTGAGGCACCAAAATAATATAAAGACTTGTCAAAATTAATAGTGCCTAAAGAGAAAGGTTTAGTAAAACTCCCTATGTCTCACACTTTTGTGGGAATTAGTTTTGCAATATTTCACTGCAATGCTCTGTGTGGTTGACAACTAAGGTCTCTTCTATCTTTCTCTTCTTTGTCAGGATCTCCTTCAAGAATTTGGCACAAGCTGGCATTTGTGAGAGAACTTCCATGAATAGTAAGTTCACATGAACTTGTTTCAGCATATATTAAAATTCTCAAACTACTTGTCCAGTTTTTCTCTAAATAGCTTTTGGGGAAAAGGTAAAGCAGGCATATGCGCTCTCTTCTAGTTCCTCCCTTCTTGAATTCTCTTCCTTCTTCTTTTTCTCATCTCCCTTCTTGCCTTTCTTCTTCTTATCAACTTCAATTTTAAGATGTTCCCCACTTTCTTTTTCGAGTTTTCCATCTTTTTGGATTGGGTGGGATCTTTCAACACTTTCCCACTTCTCAAGGTCACAACATTCAGTGCTTCTTTGGGGTTTCTCTCTGTATCAACAGGAAGAGTACCTAGAATTCTCTCAGATAATATTGCTATTAGCTGCCCAACCTGTATTTCCAGGTTTCAAAAACCAGTGCCTAGTTCTTTGATAGCTGAACTATGAGCTTCAAGCCTCTCATCAGTTTTGATAATGAAGGCATTCATGAGATCTTCCATGCCAAACTAAGTGGGCTGTTGAGGCTGAAATTGTTGCCTCTGGTGATTCATAAAACCCGGAGCTTCTTGTCCCTGGGGTTTGGGATTATTCTATTGCCATGAATTCGCAGTACCCCCAGGTGAACTCCATGAAAATTGGGGTGCCTCTGACCCATTGTATTATAAATTTCCATAGCATTCACTTTCTGAGTTGAGGCTTGACACTCATGAGTAGGGTTTCCTCTTCCACATATGTCAGAAGCTGCGTAAGGCTCATTGTGTGTTGAGGCTAAGATCAACTTCCTTATTTTTTTTGCCATGGCATCAAGTTGTACCTGCACAGATGTCTTAGCATCAAATTGGTGAGCACCAGTTAATCTTCTTCTTCAACTCATCAAGAACTGTAACTATATCCTCTGGAGTCTTCTTCATCAATGGGCCTCCAAGTGCATTTCTCAATGTTCTACATGGGGTCGGTGTCAATCCATCGCAAAAGTCCTGGAGTTGCATCCAAACTTCAATTCCGCTATGTTGACACTTTCGCACAATCTCCTTAAACCTCTCTCATGCTTCAAACACAGTTTCAGTCTTTTTCTAGAATTATGGATTTCTCTTCTAAACTTTCCCATTTAGCTGATGAGAAATATTTATCAGGAAATTTTCTGGTTATCTCATCCCATGTTCTAATCGAACCCATAGGCAAGCTTTGAGCCACTGCTTTGCATCATCTTTGAGTGTGAAAGGGAATGCCCTTAAGTAAACCACATCTTGTGACACACCATTGTATTGAAATGTGTTCATAATCTCCTCATAGTACATTAGATGTTGTTTGGATCTTCATTCATCTTCCCTCTGAAGATTCAACAATTTTGAAGGGTTTGAAAGAACCCTTACTTCAACTCGAAATTGTTAGTTGTAATTGAAAGTGGTCTAATACTTGATCATCATTGATTTTAGACCAGTCTAACATAATCACCAATGCTCTCCCAGCATTTGGAGCTATATTTCTGAGCTGGTCTGCAGCCGAGGGGTGATTTTGAGCAATTCTCCGAGCCCTCTTCTCTTCATATATAATCTGTGCATCTCTGATAGCTGCCTTCTCAGCTTCCCTTACAGCGTTTTCTCGTTGTTGGCTGCCTCTCTTGAAACCAAATCCACATTATCATCATCACCAATTCCAGCCATATTCTTTGGTTAAGGATTTCCCAACCTTTTCTAACTTCTCAGTGAGATTTCTTTCCTTCTTTAACTGTCATAGTTGTTTTTCTATCTCGGGCTCATATGGTTGCACTTCTTTCCCAGAAGATCGAGTCATGCACCAATCTAAATATGTAGCCTACGCACAGTCAATGAACACTAACCGTAAAAGAGGAAAAATAAAATAAAAAGAAAAATTCATGGATTAGCACTACAAACAAAATTTGACAAGTGCAAAACTCACACTTAAATATGCCCGCTAGTCGAATATAGTATAATATAATATGGTATCAACATGGAGTTAAACAGTATTTTTGTAGTTTATAACTTGATTTCAATAAAAGATCATCAATAGTTGAGAATCATATGATGAATAACTAGAATTAACTAAGAATCTAAAGTTATTGACTAATGACTTTCAACGCAAGTAATGAGCCATGAAGGTTGTCACCGGGAGAAGATAGTGTTTGATACGATAGTGCAAGATAATTGTCTAGAATTTAAATATAGTTAATTAATTTCTAATGTTCATGTGAGTCTCTTGAATTCACTTGATGATTAGTTCAATTGTTTAGTAGAAACTCCTCTCTTTAAGTCTCACCCTCACGAGAGTAACCAATTTAAGCTTTGTGAAGATATGCAAGAATTCGTAGTGGATTGGTCTTTACGAGAACCTCTCCTCGATTATCTTCCTAACTAGGTTTAATCAACAATTCAACTAGCCTCTTTCAATTACTAAGAAGAATTAATGAACTCAACCAACAATATAATGCAAAGATATCACACATTTTACCTCTCTAGATTACATGAACAAGTGAATACATATGCAACGCTTAAATCATCCAAAATGATTCAATACATAAAACTAGAGTTATCCTCCACAAAAAATCATCAATACACCAAATCCATCAAACCCTAAAGAAAATTACTCCATAGATGTGGAGCAATTCATCACAAATATGATTAAAGTATAGAAAACATAAAACGATCCAAACTCGTATCTTGAATGAGAATTGAATGATGATTTCCTTGTGCTTTTGCTTCTCCAAATCCTCCTTAGCCTCCTTAAATCTAAGATGTTCCAAAAGTCGTTAAAATAACTTTTCCCATGTATTTATACTAAGTAGGGTCGGGCCCTGACGAAACCACCTTCTCCTAGCCGGAACATGATTTTCACTCTGTAAATATTATAGAGGCGCGCCGCATGGGAAGACGCGCCAAGCGGGGAAGCAGTGGGATTATCATGAAGCTACCAATTTTGACAGTAGTAACTTTTGTACAGCCGCGGCGTCCCACACGCCACGGCTGTGTGTTTTTCTCAGGGTATGGATTTTTCTTTATTTTTTGATATTCAGATGTGGCTCTCGACCCCCGAACTAGATTCCGGCTAAATCCCTTGGGCTTTTACTCAGAATTCAAAGCTGCAAATAGTTTGAATTCATTTCATAACTCCTACATAGCTCGGAATCACTCCCACAGGGCATAAAACACACAATAAGTATAAAATACTAGTGATTAAAGCTAATACATAATGAAAGTGCAGTGAATTAGAGTGCGTTGAGTTTCCCACTACCGAGCATAAAACACACATAGCTCGGAATCACTCCCACAGGACATAAATCAATTGGTCACAAATATTACAATGTATTTTTATTTATTTTAGTTTTCCCACTACTGTGGTCGCAAACTGAATTCATTATTATCTATTTATCTATATTTCTCACTACTGTGGTCGAAAATCAATTATAATATTATTTATTTTTTTATATTTCCCACTATAACGGTCGCAGATGTTCTTGAATCTAGAAAATTTCGAGCATTTTGCGATTACCATGGTCGGAAAATAGTCGGAAATCCAGAAATATTCTACCAAATTTCAGTTGTTTTAAAGCCACACCACCTGCAATTAAAAAATGTAGAAACTAATCAATCCATCCACCAATTCCAGCCAATCAATCCACTATTCCGACCAATCAATCTACCATTCCAACCAATCAAACCCGTAAAATGCAAACAATTAAAGAAAACATAAACTAACTAAAACATCCAAACACAAGTTAAAACATTCAAGCACCATTCAATTAAGTCTAAACATTACAATTATAGTAAAGTCTAAATATTTACCAAGTCTAAACATCAAACCACAATAAAAAATAATGTCTCAAACATCACAACAAACTAAAACTTATCATCATCGACATTCGGAGGAACATACGGAGGTCTGATCATATGTTTCTCTACTAGACTCTGAAATTTGTCATAATTTGCACGATCTTCTTTCCGTTCCTCCTTTAATTCATCAACTACTTTTCGTAATGATTCCAACTCCTCTTGATTTTGTGAATAACTCGTATCACTAGACAACAGTGTCATAGGACGACCTACAGAATGTTGTGATCTAAGACCGTATATTCTATCTTTCTTTGTGCCACCAACCACCTGCATCCATATTGAAGCTACATCATCGAGTGATACTTTGGTTTAGCTACCATCATCGGAATCCGATTGATTTTCGCCATTCCTCAATACTTTTTTGACAGGCTTCCTAAAATTAAAATGTTATGCATTAAATTACATTATTCTAACTGTGTGAAGCACTAATAAGAAAATTATGTTAACTTTTCACGAGACTTTAGCACAAAAGCCAAAGTCTTATTCACGAGATTATCCAGTGTGAAGCACCAAAGTTTGGTTCTTCATAAATTCACTAGTATTTCTCCAAAACTCGTGATCCTTAGGCGAGAATCGGCGGCTGCAGTCAAACCATGTGTTCTTTCCTCCATGTTTCAATGTGAATGCTTTTGTGTCTTCCATACAAGCTGGGCAAGCTAACTTGCTTGCAGTCGACCACCCGGAAAATATTCCATAAGCAGAAAAATTATTTATAGTCCACATAAGAGTAGCATGCAATCTGATGTTTTGTTTAGTTTATATATCATATGTTTCCACACATTCATGCCACAATAACTTTAACTCATCAATTAAAGGTTGCATGTATACATCAATCAACCTTTCAGATTGTGTGTGGTTGGAATAATGCAAGTTAGGAACAAATATGGACTTTTCATACATAACTCAGGAGGAAGATTATACGCCGTAACAAACACTGATCAACATGAATATAGTGCAGCTGAGACAGAAAATGGTGTGAAGTCGTCTGCACATAAACCCAACCTAATGTTTCTTGGTTCATTAGCAAAATCAGGAAACACCCTATCAAAATGCTTCCATGCTTCTCCATCTGACGAATGACATAGAATACCAGGTGGCTTCTATTTTCATAGTGTCATCTCATATGAGGAGCAGAGCTCATATATGCATACAACCTCTTTAACCTAGATAGAAGGGGTAAGTAATGCATCACCTTAACTGTAACCTTCTTCTTTTTTGAATTTATGACTTCCTTGTAACGATGTTGGTTACAAAATTTATAATTTTTCTAAAGTTGCATCATCCTTATAGAATAACATGCAACCTTTATCACACCTATCAATTCTCTCTAATGAAAGTCGTATCTTAGAAACCAGTTCCTTTGTTCTTTAGAAACCTTTAGGCATGTCAATTTTATTCAGATTAAGTTCATTCATAAGGCCAACTATATATAGAGTCCACGCCTGCCTGAGAAATACTCGAATCCGATTTAATACTTAATAATCTAACCGCAACGGACAACTTATAATGCATTGAGCCTTCATACAATGGATGACTTGCTTCCTGTAAATGTTCATACAAGCGCTTATCATCATCATTTGGTTGAGGCTGAGCCCTTAGGTGCATCACAAAAGCATCCTTAACCATTTCATCAAATCGAGAATTTTCAGCATTATAGTCGACACATGATAATTTTTCATAAATCTTTTTTATAAAGATAAATATTAACAATATCCGGTTGCAATAACTTTCCGCACTTGCATTTCACATAAGGGCACCAAATCACCCCTTTAGTGAGAAATTCATGAAGCGTTTTCGCTTTAGCCATAAATTCAGCAACCCCTTCTATAAAACCTCCCTCAACCCACTACGATTATGATAAATTCGATTATACATTCATCTACGATGCGCAAGCTCCATCTACACAAAATTAATCCAAGATATTTAAAATAATATTTATTACTTAATATTTTGCTAAACAGTTAACTTATAAAAAAATCGGTTCTTTCAACAACAAAATTATATTTTGTGGCTATCCTAGAATATTCAAGACTTCAATAAATTTGTCAACCCATCAAAAATGTATAATTGCCTAGAATATTTTGTTTTTTTGTTTCTATTCCTTATTAAATATAACCTTAAAGTATTCATTCATCTGCTGAGGTTTCCTATAAACTTGTATTACTGTCTAAACTTAATTAAGGAATTGTCACTCTGCTAAAACAACAAGCTTATGTTAGTCCACTATTGTTCTCAAGATACTATGACAAGAGAGAATGAAGATCTTGTAAATATAGCTTCACTGAACTAGAAGCACAAGTTATGATATGAAGGAGATCCCTAGAAGAAGAAATATCTAAAATATTATAAAATGAGTCAAATTTATGAGAGATTGCATGTACCTAGAGAAATAATAAAAAGGAATCTACATGCCTAAGAGGGAAAAGAGAATTGTGGATGACTATATACACTGCAAATTAACAAAATTAAAAGGATACAATTTCATTCTCATGTGGCTATGCTTCAGCCTCTGACTTTATAGTGTCTTAGGCCTTCAATCTCTAGTATTCCAAGAAGAGAAAATAACATTCTAAAGTAATAAGTACTAGCATAAGATCACAGTAACCAAAAAGTTAAAAGACACTAAATTCTCGGTGAGCAAGTCATAAGTCTAAAGCAAGCACCGAGCTTGCAGAAGCTTACTTGGGAGCAAGTATACAAATAATTCATTTCATTAACACCGCTGGACAGTTAAAAAAAGAGGTAAAACTAACAAAAGAAAATAAACAGTTTCCTAAAAATAAAGTGAAACTTCTCTTGCTAGGTCAAAAATTTGTAGCAAGAAACAAGCTATGTACATATTTTTTTTTACTAGTCCACTTCTTTCTGGCATTTTCAATTGCCTCCACTCTCATTATCAAGAGTTCACAGCAAGATTGCTGATACTTCATATTGATGGAATCCAGAGACACTATCATATTAAAAACACTATCATAAAAAATAGAAAAAACATGGATTCCAACTGAAACACATATTAAAAATCACATAAAGAGTATGCCTTTCTCAATAAATTAGAAATACCCTTTTGAAAAAAAAATCCAAAAAAAAAATCAAAGAGAAAATACAGAGAAGAACCATGGATTCCAACATAAACAAATATTAAAAACACATAAAGATTGTGCCTTCTTATAAAATTAAAGTCACCAATTTAAGATTGTGCCTTAGAATTGATGATGGAAAAAATAAGCAAAAAAGGAAAGAAGAACTTATAGTCGCACAGGAGGAGTAGTTAGTGAGAATAAAAGCGAGATCTGAGGAGTGACTACTGATTTATAGTCGCAGAGGAGGAGCGGACGAGAGATTGGAAAAAAACGGTCTCACAGGAGGAAATATTCCTCTCTGGATCTCGAGAGAAAAAGGGGGAGAGAGATAAAGGAAATAGGGGAAATAGGGGTTTGGCCTCATGATTAGATTTATGTCTCTGACTATCGTAGTCGCAAAACCAATTAAATATTCTTTAATAATTTTAAATTTAATTTTGTGACCGAAGCGGTTGCCTAGTCGGTCAACTGATATTTTTGACTTTTTATTTTCTGATCGAATTGGTCGCAAACGTGAAGGCTGGAACTTGGCGTGTTTTTTTTCCCGCTGCTTTTGTTGGAAGAATAGTCGAATTTCTTATTTTAGAAAATTAATAAAAATTCAATCTTTTTCCGATTACTACAGTCAAAAGTAGCCCCATTAGCGACTTCATCATTTTCAGTAAGAAATTTTTCTCACAAATAGATGTTTTTCTAGTAGTGTTAGACAATGCATGGCAATGAAAATTCACAGCATTAGATAGTGCAAGTCCATGAAAAATCATGGCCATAGACAGTGCAAGGCACTATCTAGTGCATTATTCTTAGCACCGCTAACAACGCAAGGCACTGTAGTTTTGGGGCCTCTGATGGCGGCTTGCATTGTTATTTTGGCGCCCCTGACGATGCCCCGTGTCGGCGATGTTTATCCGAGCTACTTTTATTTCCTCTTCAATTTTGGGACATATTCACTTATTTAAAAACCCTACCTCGTCCCCCACACTCCAACATGAAAACCTACTCTAGAAATGGAAGCTCTCAAGAACCCAACTTCCCCAAGGTCTCTCTATCATTCAAAGTAAGTTCTAAGGATGATTTTAATTTAATTTCAATTCTCCAAAACCTTATTAACATGGGTAAATCCTTCTACTTATTAGGTAATCGATCGAGACACCATTGTTGAGAAATAAAACCCTAGAACTCGAATTCAAGAGGACTGAACTTCAAAAAGCTAATGCTTCTACTCCCTAATCATTTATAACTATGAATTGATGAGTTTTTGGGAGAGTTGTTGATGGGTTTGATAAAGGGAATTAAATGAAATAATCTAGGGTTTTAAGATGTTGGCTTATGATTGTAATAATCATATGCAAGATTAGAAATAGTGTTAGTTACATCTATTTGGGATTGTAAAACCACCTAGAAGTAGTAGAATGAGAATTGGGTTTAAAAAAATACCACTAATGAGGGCTATGAGGCTTTACGCCCAAAGAGTGTTTGATAAAATTCATAAGTTACCAAAACATGAGCCTTAGCGCTAATATTGATTCCTCTTGATATACATTAACATAGATTATCGTGAAAGTGACGACAAACATCGTGATAAGGGCAAGAGTTAAGGTTTGTGAGGCTACTCTCTTTACGTTTGGGAATTTTTTTGATGATTCTCCCTACATCCCATTCATTATGACTATTACGAGTTTCCTCATACAATAGTTATGCCATAGTTCAATGAATATCCATATAGCTTCTATTCTCTAGATGACATAGTTTCATAATCGTTCAATATCATATGATTTTCAGTTATGAAAAATCAATTTAATATGAATAAATATCTTAGTCTAGTTCTATCCAGCATTCCAGTATCATGTAACTCAGTATGATTCAATATTGTAATAACATGTATAGCAGAAAAATTCTTTGTTCCTGACTCTAAATTCCTGAATGTTGAACAATTGTATTTGGGCCTGAGGCCGTATGTAACGACCCGAGCGGTTGTTTTGAGAGTTAGATCCTCGATCCCCTAATAACTGCTTCTCCCACGTTTATTTTTGCTATTGGGACTTGCCGTAGTGATTTGTTATGGAATTTGGAGTGTTTTGGGACACTTAGTCCCTAGTTGTGATATTAAGCCATAGAATTGGACTATAGTCGGAATTGTGTGATGACGGACCAAGAATCGAGTTTTGTCAACTCCGTTAGCTCCTATGAGTGATTTTGGGGTTATCAGCATGTCCAGAATATGTTTTAGATATTTGTAGTAGATTTAGGCTTGAATTGGTGAAAGTTAGGTTTTCTGCGATTTCGGCCGATAAGGAAAATTTTGATATCCAGCTCGAAATGGAATCTCGGAAGTGGCTATAGCTTCGTAGTGTCATTTGTAACCTGTGTGTAAAATTTGAGGTCATTCAGACTAGGTTTTACGTGTTAAGACATCGTTAGTAGATTTTGGAAAAAATGCTAAGTTCTTAGGCTTGAATCCGTATTTAATTCTCGTTTTTGGTGTTGTTCGAGGTGGTAGGAAGGCTCGAATAAGTTATTATTGTGTTATGGGATTGATTGGTAGGTTTGGTTGAGGTCCGGGGGCCTCGGGTGTGTTTCAGATGCTCAACATGTCATTTTTTGACTTTGAAAGATTGCTGGTTTTTGCTGGTGTCTGCAGCTGGTGTTCTTCATGGAGATCGTGTGAGGAAGCACGCGATCTCGTAAAGAAATAAAGATCCAATTGGGTTTAACTCATTGCAAACGCAGAGCAAGAGACGTGATAGCATAGGGGAGGCAGGTTGTGCATCGCCAATGCATGGGATCGGTTGCATAGAGTAATAATGTGAGGCAGCAAAGCTGTTCTTCGCAATCGCGTGAGTCTTTCCGCGATCGCATTGAATAAATGCATGGGTAGATTTAAAATGTTCCAAAATCGAGGGTTTATGTCATTTTTTCACTATTTGAACTTGAGAGCTCAGGATCAGGCGACTTTTGATGGGATTTTCACGTGAGTGCTTGGGATTTGGGCCGTTCGGTGTTGGATACCCGTGGCAAGAACGTAGTTTCAAGTTGATTTGAGCGGTTGGGGTAAGTGTATTTCCTAACCTTGTGTTGGGGACTTCTCCCTTGGGGTATTTGATAATATTTGTTGTATGGGCCCCGTGTACATGAGGTGACAAGTACGTACCTAGGTCGTTATTGCAAAAATCCCATTTTTCTCTTCCTAAAACATAAATTGTCCTTCTTCTATAAAATTGAACTATATGTTAAGATGTTTAGCTTAGATTGGAAAAGAATGCTTACATGTTTAATTCCCTATTTGATCTTCTATGCGCCGTGCTTAGTAAAGTCCCTATTCTCTTTATTTGTGATTAGTATAAAACGTTTAATTCGATGTTATACTTGTCATTTCATCCAGCGTTGCATATTTAAATTTGGCCTACATATGTATTAATGGAGATCCCCCTGTACTGCATATTTATTTTGGGACTACTGGCGTATTATGTGAGATCCCCCTGTACTGCATATTTATTTTGGGACTATGGACGTATTTTGGGAGATCCCCATGTACTGCATATTTAAATTGGGACTACGGGCGTATTCCAGGAGATCCCTCTGTACTGCATAGTCATGGGGAACTACGGGACTGTATCCCGAGAGATTCCACCTTGGGTTTACCTTGTTCTGAGCCGAAGGCTCCCTTGACTATTAAGTTTTTGAGCATTTTCTTTAACTGTTACTATAGAACTTATCTATCTCTTGTACTGTTTTAAATTGATTATATTTACTATAGTAGGGCCATAACCTGACCTCGTCACTAATTGACCTAGGTTAGGCTTGGCACTTTCTGGGTACCATTGTAGCATACTCATGCCCTTTCCTGCACATGCAGATCCAGGTACGAGCTATCAACCTCGAGGATAGTATTTGCTGCTGATTATAGGAGAATACAAGGTATTTCTGTCGCGTCTACAGGATCCTCAGAGTCTCCTCCTACTCCAGCATCTAGAGTCTTTTCTTATGTACTTCAAGACTTGTTAGAGATACAATAGTTATTAGAAGCTTGTGATTTTGTGACATTCCGGCTCTTTGGGAGTATATTCTTTTTGTATGAGCCGAGCAGCACTATTTTTTCTATTTAGATTATGCCATCATTTCCTTTATTTATTGTGTTTTTCTTAAAGTTTCTCCCCTAGTATTAGGCTTATCTAGTCTTACAGACTAGGTGCCATCACGATACCTTATGGTAAATTGGGTCGTGACAAGTTACCAAAACATGAGCCTTAGTGCTAAAATTGATTCCTCTTGATATATATTGACATAGATTATCATGAAAGAGACTACGAACATCATGATACTCTTAAAAGGGGAAAGAGTTAAGGTTTGTGAGGCTACTCTCTTTACGTTTGGGAATTGTTTTTTATGATTCCCCTACGTCCCATTCATTATGACTATTACGAGTTTCCTCATACAATAGTTATGCCATAGTTCCATGAGTAATCATATACCTTCTATTATCTAGATGGCATATTTCATAATCGTTCAATATCATATGAGTTTCAATTATGAAAAATCAATTTAATATGAATAAATATCTTAGTCTAGTTCTATCCAGCGTTCTAGTATCATGTAACTTAGTATGGTTCAATATTTTAATAACATGTATTGCAAAAAAATTCTCTGTTCATGATTCTACATTCATGAATGTTGAACAATCGTTGGCCTGAGGCCATATGTAACGACCCGGACGGCCGTTTTGAGAGTTAGAGCCCTGATCCCCTAATAATTTCTTCCCCCATGTTTTTTTCTGCTATTGGGACTTGCCGGAGTGCTTAGTTATGGAATTCGAAAAGTTTTGGGACACTTGGTCCCTAGTTGTGAGTTTAACCCGTAGAATTGGACCGTAGTCAAAACTATGTGAAGACAAACCCAGAATGGAGTTCTGTCAACTCCGTTAGCTCCGTTGAGTGACTTTTGGGTTAGGAGCGCGTCCAAAATGAATTTTGAAGGTTTGTAGTAGATTTAGGCTTGAATTGGCGAAAGTTAGATTTTCGGCGATTTCAGCCGATTAGGAAATTTTTTATATCGAGCTCAGAATGGAATTTCGGAAGTGGCTGCAGGTTCGTATTGTAATTTGTGACATATATGTCAAATTTGAGGTCATTCATATTAGGTTTGACGTGTTTCGACATCGTTAGTAGATTTTTTAAAATTCCTAAGTTCTTAGGCTTGAATCCGTGATTAATTCATGTTTTTGGTGTTGTTCGAGGTGGTTGGAAGGCTCAAATAAGTTCGTATGGTGTTATGGGATTGGTTGGTAGGTTTGGGTGAGGTTCCGGGGGCCTCAGGTGTGTTTCAGATGCTCAATGGGTTATTTTTTGACTTTGAAAGATTCTTGTTTTTGCTGGTGTCTGCAGATGGTGTTCTTCATGGCGATCGCGTGAGGAAGCACGCAATCGCGTAGAGCAATCAAGAGCCAGTTGGGTTTAACTCGTTGCAATCGCAGAGCAAGGGACATGATAGCGTAGGGGAGGCAGGTTGTGCATCACGAACGCGTGGGACAGGTCGCATTCGCATAGAAGAATAAGGCGTCAAAGGGAAGCTGGGCTTTAACCCTTTGCGTTTGCGTGGGTCCAATCGCGGTTGCGTAGAGTATATATGTGAGGCAGCAAAGTTGTTCTGTACGATCGCGTGAGTCTTTCCGCGATCGCATTGAAGAAATGCCTGGGCAGATTTAAAATGTTCCAAAATCGAGGGTTTGTGTCATTTTTTCACTATTTGAACTTGAGAGCTCGGGATTAGGCGACTTTTGAAGAGATTTTCACGTGGGTCTTTGTGATTTGGCCCGTTCGGAGTTCGATACCCGTGGCAAGAACGTGGTTTCAAGTTGATTTGAGAGGTTAAGGTAATTGGCTTGCCTAACCTTGTGTTGGGGACATCCCCCTTAGGGTATTTGATACTATTTGTTGTGTGGGCGCCGTGTACGTGAGGTGACGAGTACGTACACGAGCCGTTATTGCAAAAACTCCATTTTTCTCTTCCTAAAACATAAATTGTCCTTCTTCTATGAAATTGTACTATATGTTAAACTATTTAGCTTAGAATAGAAAATCATGCTTACATGTTTAATTTTCTATTTGATCTTCTGTGTGCCATTCTTAGTAAAGTCCCTATTCTCCTTATCTGTGATTAGTATAAACTGCTTAATTCGATGTTATACTTGTCATTTCATCCCGCATTGCATATTTAAATTGGGACTACGAACGTATTCCCTGAGATCCCCTTGTACTGCATATTTATTTGGGACTACAGATGTACTACGGAGATCCCCCCTGTACTGCATATTTATTTTTGGATTTCAGACGTATTCTGGGAAATGTTCCTATACTGCATATTTAAATTGGGACTACGGACGTATTTCGGGAGATCCCTATGTACTGCATAGTCATCGGGAACTACGGGACGGTATCCTGGGTGATTACACCTTGTGTTTACCTTGTTCTGAGCCGAGGGCTCCCTTGACTGTTAAGTTTTGAGCATTTTCTTTAAATGTTACTGTAGAACTTATCTATCTCTTGTACTGTTTTAAATTGATTATATTTGCTCCAGTGGGGCCTTAACATGACCTCGTCACTACTTGACCGAGGTGAGGCTTGGCACTTTCTGGGTACCATTGTGGTGTACTCATGCCCTTTCCTGCACATGTTTTTTTTTGTGTGCATATCCAGGTACGAGCTATCAGCCTCGAGGATAGTATTTGTTGCTGATTCTAGGAGACTACAAGGTATTTATGCCGTGGCCGCAGGATCCTCAGAGTCCCCTTCTACTCCAGTGTCTAGAGTCTTTTCTTATGTACTTACGGACTTGTTAGAGCTACTGTAGTTATTAGAAGCTTGTGATTTTGTGACATTCCGGGTCTTTGGGAGTATATTCTTTTTGTATGAGCCAAGCGGAGCTATTTTTGCTATTTATATTATGCCATCATTTCCTTTTATTTATTCTATTTTTATTAAAGTTTCTCCCGTAATATTAGGCTTACCTAGTCTTACAGACTAGGTGCCGTCACGATACCTTTCGGAGGGTAAATTGGGTCGTGACACAGTAGTTTGTGCTTTATGCATATTTGGGCCTGAGGCCGTAGTTTTATGCTTTATGTATCTATGGTCCTGAGATCATAGTTATGTAAACATATATTTGGACCCGAGACCGATGCTTGTGCACCCATATATTGGGCATGATGCCGTAGTTTATTCATTCAAATAAACAGTTGGTTCATCATTCAGAAGAGGGAGTCCTATGTTTAGTTCAGTTATCAATTATAAGTTGTCAATTCAACTTCAGTCTTAATATTTACAGTTCTTTCTTTCAGTTGTTTTATATACTAGTCAATTCAAATGTACAGACGTCACTTTTTGTCTAGGGCCTGCATCTCGTGATGCTGGTAACAATTTACAAGTTGACGATTCTGCCTGCTAGGACATCTCATACCTTCTATTGGCAATAACTATTCTTTCGGGTCATTATCCCTTTTTCAGTCCTTATAGTATTTCGGTTAGTAAGGTATGCCAGGGACATTGTCCCGTTAAACAACTAGAATTTCAGTATTCTTAGAGGCTTCGACGACTATTGTCCAGTCAGTCAGATGCTAGTAGGCTTTTATGTGTTAGCCTTGTCGGCTACTCATCTACACTTGCAGACTTTTCAGTACTTTCCGCATTTGTGATATTTCACGTAGAATCCTTAGTAGATCATCGTGTTGTATATTTATATCTAGCTTACAGTCATACTTCATGTTGATCTAGTAATCAATTGGTTTGCTTGGCCATGTGTAGTCAGGCACCATGTGTCGTGTTACACTCAAGCCATGGTGCGAGGTCTGATAAAGCTTGGTATAAGAGCTTAGGTTCAAGAGTCCTAGGAAGCCGTGTGAGTGGGTTCACTTTTATGTGTGTGTGTACGCCACACATGTAAACAGTTGACCACCAAGACATTTAGAATTGTTTCGTTTCTTTCATACTCTAGATTGTGTAGTTAGAGCTATGCTTTCAGAAATCCTTCTAACTCGTGCGCATTACATATTTCAGAAAATGGCTACAAAAATAAAATACACCACAAGGGCCTCAACCACTAGCTAGGGGGCTACAACTAATGGTGCTTAGGAGAAGGTCACTCTAGCCCAGGGAGTTGCATCGGGCTCAGTGCCCCATACTTAAGACATGGATGTCAGAGGAGCCATCCAGTTGCTCACCCAAATTGTTTCTACTCAAGCTCAAAGGCAATGAATAAGTGGTGTTGATGAGGCGCGTAGTTCCAAGTCCAGGGAATTCCTCAACATGAAACCTCAAATTTTCACAGGGTCCAAAAAAAATGAGAACCACAAAACTTCATTGATGATGTTAAGAAGATATTTTCAGTGATAATGCTACGAACACCGAGGTAGCAGAGCTTGATTCATACCAACTAAAGGATGCTGCTAACATTTGGTATGAAACATGGGAAGAGTCCCAAGCGGAGGATGCAGCTCCTGTGACTTGGAAGGAGTTTACATATGCGTTTCTTGAGCATTTTCTACCCATTTAGATCTTGGAAGCTAGGTCTTAGAATTTGAGAGACTCAAATATAATGGGATGACTGTTCATGAGTACTACCTCAAGTTCATCTCTCTAGTCATGTATGCTCCTGAAATGGTGTGTGATTCGAGGGCCAGAGTTATGCGGTTTGTGTTGGGGCTTTCAGATGACTTGTTTGCTGATGCTAAAATATCTCCTTAGAACAATGGCATGACCATTACTTAGATGGTTGACTTTGTTCAAGGTAACTAAGACAGGTTGAAGGAATAAAAACACTTGCAGAGAGAGAAGGATAGGGAATTCAGGAAGAGAGCTAAGTCTGTAGAAAATTTCAGCCATGGGGGATCTAAAGGAGGCCGTAATCTTTATTTCTTAAGGAAACAAAAATCAAGACCTGCCAATCTTCAACTAGTGCACGAGTTCGGAGATCCAAGTATAACAAGTAAAGCAGAATTTCAGAGAAGGAAGTTCACAGTCATATGGTAGTGTGGGCTATAGAGGCCTTGAGTACTCTACTTGCAACACGTGTGGCACCTAGGGGCGTGCCTTTTGGGCATAAATTTTTGCTTCGGATACGGTCAGCAGGGTCACTTCTCGAGGAATCGTCCATCAGCAAAGCAGAACAATGGAGGCAATATAGCTTAGTCCACTAATTCAACAACCCCTCATAACTCTCAGGCTCAACAAGGGCGGTGGTCAAAACCGCTTGTATGCACTGGCATGCCGTCAAGGTACATAGGCTCGTGGAGATGTTATCATGGGTATACTAACAGTCTTCACCTTTGATGTTTACACTGTTATGGATCCGGGATCCACCCTCTCTTATGTAACCCTATATATTGCTATGAAATTTGGGATAGAACCTGAAAAGTTGTGTGAACCATTTGAAATGTCCACTTCAGTTTTAGAATCAATTATAACTAGATGTATTTATAGGGGGTGTTTAGTCAAAGCGCATCATCGCCTTACTGTAGCAGGCTTAGTGGAATTGGAGATGGTATAATTTGATGTAATAATGGGCATGGATTGGTTAGAGTCCTATTATGTCACAGTGGGTTGTAGAACCAAAATAGTAAGTTTCAAATTTCCTAGTGAACTAGTCTTAGAAGGGTGATGCAGTAGCACATAGGAGTAGTTTTATTTCCTATCTTAAAGCCAGAAAGATGATTTCTAAAGGGTATATCTATCACCTACTTAGAGTTAGGGATGTATATGCTCAGATTCCCACTCTCCAATCAGTACCAATTGTAAAGGATTTCCCAGAAGTGTTTCCTGATGAATTTACTAGAGTCCCTCCCAATAGAGAGATTGACATTAGAATTGATCTACCCCCGATATTAAGCTAATATCTATTCCAGCTTATATAATGGCTCCATCAGAGTTGTAATTGCTAAAAATACAGTTGCAATTTCTTCTATATAAGGGATTTATAAGGCCAAGTGTCTCACCTTGGGGTGCACCGGTCTTGTTTATCCAAAAGGATTATGGGTCTTTGCACATGTGCATTGACTATCGTCAGTTGAATAAGGTCACCATCAAGAACAAGTAACCTCTTCCTAGAATAGATTATTTATTCAATAAACTTTAGGGTGCCGAGTGTTATTCCAATATTGACCTAATTTCGGGGTACCATCAGTTGAAAGTTAAGGAAGGTGATGTTCCGAAAACAACTTTTTTCTGGACTCGTTACGTGCATTTTGAATTTATGGTAATGTCATTTGGTTTAGAAAATACAGCAACGACTTTCATGGACCTTATGAATAGGGTCTTAAAGCCTTATCTTGACTTTTTCATTATTATGTTAATTGATGATATCTTGATTTATTCCCATAGCGAGACAGACCATGAAGAACATCTAAGAATTGTGTTACAGACACTGTGGGATCACAAGTTATATGCAAATTTTGTAATTGTGAATTCTGGTTGAAATCAGTAGCTTTTTTAGGCCATGTCATCTTAGGCAAAGACGTGAAGGGGGATATTCAAACAATAGAGGCAGTGAAGAATTAGCCTAGACCCACCTTAATATCCAATATAAGAAGTTTCTTTGGTCTAGCAGGATATTACAGGAGTTTCGTAGAGGGATTATCCTCTATCTCTTCCCCTTTAACCAGTCTGACTCAAAAGAAGGTCAAGTTTCAATGGTCAGATACTTGCGAGAAAAGCTTCGAGGAGTTGAAGAAGAGGTTGACTTCATCTCCAGTATTGACGCTACCAAAAGGAACCGAATGCTTCTTTATTTATTGTGGTGATTCAGGGGTTGGTCTTGGATGCGTGTTAGTGCAGCAAGGAAAAACTATAGCCCACACATCAATACAACTCAAGGCTCATGAGCAGAATTATCTGACTCATGATTTTGAGTTAGCTGCGGTGATATTTGCGCTTAAGATCTAGCGCTATTATTTGTATGGAGTTCATGTTGATATTTTCACATATTACAAGAGTTTACAGTACATATTCAGGCAAAGAGAATTGAATCTTCGTAGGAGTAGGTGGCTCAAATTGCTCAAGGATTATGTTGTTGATATCCTTTATCTTCCCGGGAAAGAAAATGTTGTAGCTAATGCTCTTAGTCGGCACTCTATGGGAAGGTTAGCTCATGTTGAAGTATACAAAAGAACTATAACGGGGAAGTCCACCACTTAGAAATTGTAGGAGTTTGTCTTTTGGAATGCGAAGATGGTGACGTTGTTCTTCAAAACAGGGCTGAATCATCCTTAGTAGCCGAAGTTAAGGAAAAGCAGTTCAGTGATCCCTACTTATTGTAGCTGAGGGAGGGGATTCACAATTTCAAGATGATTATTTTTGAACAAGGGGGAGATTCTGGTACTTTTAGATACAGAGGCATACTATGCGTTCCAAACATAGATGGGCTCAGAGAGAGGATTATGTCAGAAGCCCACCATTCAAGGCATTCTATTCACCCAAGTTCCCCAAAGATGTATCATGATCTTAAGGAGATCTATTGGTGGAATGACATGAAACACAATGTAGAAGATTTTGTGGCTACGTGCCCAAATTGTTAGCAGGTGAAAGCTGAATACCAGAGGCCTGGTGGTTTGGTTCAGATTATAGAAATTCCTGTTTAGAAATGGGAGACGATAAACATGGACTTCATAACAGGCTTAACTTGCTTGTTTCGGAAGCATGATTCGATTTGGGTGATTGTAGACCGACTTACCAAGTCAGACCACTTCTTGCCAGTGATGACTACAAATGTCGGAGGGGATTATGCCAAGTTGAATATCCAGTAAATTGTTCTATTTGCACGGATCTCCTTTGTCCATCAGCTCAAATAATGGTGCTTAGTTCACAAAAAACTTTTGGAAATCCTTTCAGAAAGGATTGGGCACAAGGGTGAACCTCAGCACATCTTTTCATCCTCAGATAGATGGCCAGGAAGAGCGCACCATTTAGACTCTTGAGGATATGTTGAGGGACTGTGTTATCGATTCTAAAGGTAATTGGGATGGTCAGCTTCCCCTCATTGAGTTTGCTTATAATAAAAACTACCACTCTAGTATCAAGATGGCACCGTACGAAGATCTGTATGGGCGAAGGTGTAGATCACTATTGGTAAGTTCAAAATTGGCGAAGCATAGTTATTAGGACCCAATTTGGTGTATCAAGATGCGAATAAAGTCTAGTTGATTCAAGAGCATTTAGAGATGGCTCAGAGTCTCCAAAGGTCATATTCTGATGTTCGGCATAGAGACATAGAGTTCCCGGTTGATGATTGGGTGTTTCTGAAAGTTTCGCCTATGAAAGGCGTTATGAGATTTGGGAACAAGGGAAAGCTTAGTCCCCGCTATATTGGGCCATATAGAATCATGTGAAGGATCGTGTAGGTGTCTTATGAGTTAAAATTTCTACAAGAATTAGCTATTGTACGACCAGTATTTCATGTAGAAATTCATTGGAGACCCTTCTCATGTGTTCCTACAGAGATTATATGGGTTAAAGATATCGTAACTTACGAAGAGATTCCATTGGTTATCCTTGTTCATAAAATAAGCAACCCCAAAACTAAGGAAATTTCTTCAGTGAAAATGCACTGGAGGAATCAAAAAGGTTCAAGAGGCAGGACATGAAGTCCAGATATCCCAATCTCTTTGAAGAGAAAGCGGAAAATGTAGAAGGTAAACCTTCTCATTGAGACCTTATATTACGATCTCCGTGAATTTTAGTATTAGGTCAGTTTAGTAGCCATTCAGTTTGGTAGATATTCAATTTAGTAGCCATTCAGTTCAGTATCTCCGTAGTTCAGTAATCGTATATCCATTCAGTTTTGTGTGTACGTGTTCATGATATTTCAACGCTCACATGTTTCCATCAGTCATGCTTAAGGTCAAGAGTTTGTTGTAGTTACAATCAGGGCAATCACTCGAGGATGAATGATCCCAAGGGGGAGATAATGTAACACTCCGCAAATATGAATTAGTTGTGGAGGCACTAAATGAGTATTAATGTGACCTTATAACATTTGAAGTCCTATTGAGATGAGTATGGGTGGGAACAATTGTTTTGGAATCAAGACCGAGAGTGAGATGCATAAAATAAACTAAGTTTATGGGAAATCTGTGTTTTAGCCTTAGAAAATGCAAGGCCATGAAAATTCATAGCCTCAGATAGTGCAAGGCCATGAAAACTCACAGCCATAGAAAGTGCAAGGCATATTCCAGGGCATTAACCTTACCACTCCTAACAGTGCAAGGCATTGTAGTTTTGGCACCTCTGATGGCGCTTTGCATAGTTATTTTGGCACCCCTGACAATGCCCCACCAAATATGTTTATCCGAGCTACTTTTATTTCCTCAATTTTGAGACCTATTCACTTATGTAAAAGCCTTACCTCGTCCCCCACACCTAAACACGAAAACCTACTCTAGAAAGGGAAGCTCTCAAGAACCCAACTACCCTAAGGTCCCTCCATCATCCAAGGTAAGTTCTAAAAATGATTCTAAGTTAATTTCAATTATCCAACACCTTATTAACATGGGTAAAACCTTTTAATCATTAGATATTCGATCAAGACACCATTTTTAAGAAATGAAACCCTAGAACTTGAATTCTAGAGGATTGAACTTCAAAAAGGTAATGCTTCTACTCCCTTATAATTTATAACTATGAATTGATGAGTTTTTGGGAGAATAGTAGATGGGTGTTATAAAGGGAATCAAATGAACTATGCTAGGGTTTTGCGTTGTTTACTTAATTGATGAGAAATGGTGTTAGTTGCATCTATTTGAGATTGTAGAACTGCCTAGAAGTAGTAGAATGAGAATTGGGTGAAACAAAAACCATTATTAAGGGCTATGAGTATTTATGACCAAAAAATGTTTGATAAAATTCCTAAGTTACCAAGACTTATCACTAATATTGATTCCTATTTATATATGTTGCCATACATTATCGTGAAAGAGACGGCGAACATCGTGATACTCTTAAAAAAGGTCTAGAGTTAAGGTATGTGAGGCTACATCTCTTTACGTTTGGGAAACCTTTTATGATTCTCTCTACGTCCCATTCATTATGATTATTATGAGTTTCCTTAGAAAGTAATTATGACTTAGTTCCTTGAATAGCCGCAGAACTTCTATTCTTTAGATGGCCTAGTTTCGTAATCATTCAATATCCAATGAGCTTCAATTATGAAAAATCAATTTATTATGAATACGTATCTTAGCGTAGTTCTATTCAGCATTCCAGTATCATGTAACTCAGTATGGTTAGTATTTGAGTATCATGTATTGCAGTATAATTCTCAGTTCCTAATTCTAAATTTCTGAAAGTTGAACACCTGTATTTGGGCCTGAGGCCGTAATTTATGCTTTACGCATATTTGGGCATGCGGCCATAGTTTATGCTTTATGCATCTTGGTCCTGAGGCCGTAGTTATGTATACGTATACTTAGGTCCGAGGCTGTATCTTGTGCACATATATATTGAGCTTGAGACCATAGCTTATTTATTCAGATAAACAAGTGGTTCATCATTAAAAATAGGATGTATTCATATCCTTACTTCTTATGTTTGGTTTAGTTAACAATTAAGTTTCTATTTCAGTATTTACAGTTCATTCTTTCAGTTGTTTTACATATGAGTGAAAATTGAATGTATTAACGTCCCTTATTGCCCAGGGCCTGTATCATGTGATGCAGGAAACAATTTATAGGTTGACAATTCTTCTTGCTAGGATATCTCGTATCAGCTATTGGGGCCCAACCTTTCGGGGCATTATGCCTTTTTTCAGTCATTATTGTATGTCAGTTAGTACGGTATGCTGGGGACTTTGTACCATTAAACAAATAGAATTTAAGTATTCTTAGAGGCTTCGTAGATTATAGTCCAGCCAGTCAGATGTGAGCATATTTTTATGTGTTAGCCTTGTCAGCTACTCATTTACACTTGCAGACTTTTCACTACTTTCCGCATTTATGATATTTCAGTCAGAATCTTTAGTAGATCATCATGTTGTATATTTATATATAGATTACAGTTATACCACATGTGGATCCAACAAGCCAGTTGGTTCGCTCGGTCACATGCAGTCAGCCACCGAGTGTCGTGTTATGCCCAGACCATGATTCGGGGAATGACACCCACTCCAGACCTGGCCTCGCAAGGTGAAACACCTTGAACCCACCAGTCCAAAATAATTTGTTTCCCACTAATTTTTTTGACTTGGAGACTTCTTCCCTAGCCTGTAAATACTTCCTAAATATGTTAAGGGAAGGGTTAGACATATTTTGAAGGCGGAAAGGGTTAAGGAACACAAATAGAACATGTATTTATTTGATTCTTCCATCCTTGATCTCGTATTTGTTGCTCTTATGATTCAAAATAATAATTTTATTGTTGTTATGAACATAAGTGGCTAAAATTCTTTTTGTTCAGGGGTTATGGGTTTTTATTGAATATTATTGTTTGATGGTGCACGGTATTAGTTGATTTTATCATATTGATTTGCTTATCCAGTCTTGCGCTTTATTACTTTATTGTGTATCTAACAGTATAATACTATCTATGAATTTATAGTTGAACTCAAAAGTGGGAACTAGGATAGGCATATTGTCTTACTTGGTTATGTTTGTAGGATATATACACGTGTTATTGTTAACTCTGCTTCTATAGATGTACATTAATAGGTTGGATTTAATAGGTGAGTGAAGTATCAAAATAACTTCACGAGCATAATAAACCACGTTAATCAGCAAATAAGATAGATCGAGTAGTTGAAACAACCAGAAAACACAATAGAAGAGAACTTAATCCCATAACCCCAGATATCTCAATCCTTATTGAATTTTCTCCTAATTTGTTTGCTCTACTTACATTCTTATTCTTGTGAATTTTTTCTTAGTTTTAGTAATAATTTGAGATAATAAAAATCACATTTATCTTCTTCAAAACCGCTTTAACACTTAACTCATAAGTACTTTAGCTTAGTAATTTGTTGATCATAAATCCTCGCGGAAACGATACTTTCTCATCACTTTATTATTTGCTGTACATGTACTCTTGCGTGTACTTTTGGCCTCAACAATATTTTTGCGTCGTTCACGGTGATTTAGGAATTTGCTACTTGTCTGATATGCGCTTTTATTCAATATCTGTTCGAGGTTTAATTTGTTTGTTGTTTCATCTTCTACAGGTGTTCACACGTGTTTACCTTGAAAACAGTAATTATAATTATATCTGATTTTGTGGTCCTAAAAATACATGATTTATTTTAATACTAGTTGTTAGTCATTAGATGCTAAGTGCGAGCTAGAAAAATGGGATAATAGCAAAGGGAAATGGTGTTTCGCTAACCAAACAGACTTCAGACGAGGTCTCGAGCTGGCTGAAAACTGGGCCTCGAGGTCGAGCTAGTGTGCTTGACTGGGGGCGATCGATGGGGGAATAAAATTGTAGAGGGCCTCAATGATAGCCTCTTTATGATCAATAATGAGCAATAAATGAAGAATAATAAATGAAACACGATAAATGGAAGCAATAAATCAATGGAGCAATTGTAGAGTATGTTTAAGTTAGAGAGGAGGGAATGTTCTTGTTCTTCTATTCAATATCCCCCCCAAAAAAATGACAAGGGTCCCCTTTATATAGGAGGGAGAATCCCAACAAAGTACATGTGTAATTATTACAAAGAGACACAATTGGTACATCTATTTAATGGTCCGGTACAGACTTGAACTATTCTTGCAGGCGTTGTCAGCTTTAGCCACGTGTCTTTGAGAATTTTCCGCTTTTCCATGATGTTCACCGATTTTATACCGCCCCAAGGTCGAGCGCGGGGAATCCTTGATATGCTCCATCGATTTCAAACCTCGAACTATACTTCGAGCCCTCTGAAGACGGGCTATAGAATGCCATAATGAATATAGAATCAGACTCTCTGATTTTAGCCGTATACAACAAGTTAAGGAGGGAGGCCAGAGCAAGAACTAGAACTGTAGAGTTAGGCATCGTAGTCCAACCGTAGACAATAGAGATGGTAGGAAATGATGAGAGACAAGTGGTAGAGGCTGCAAGGTCTAATCTCACGAAGATGACTCAGGCGACATGAAACTTGACATAACTGGTCACTTCGAGCTGAAGCAGTGCATGGTGTAGCTAATTGAGTTCACAAGGAACTTTTGTGGGTCTATCTAATAAAGACCAACAGAGGCACATACATAACTTTTTGGAGGTTACAGATATTTACAACTATCCGAACGTTTCCAAGGATTATGGTAGACTAAGTTTTTTTCCCTTTCCTCAATTAGGGTAAGCAAAGGAATGGTTGCAAAAAGAGATGGCAAGACTCTCCTTCAAGCTTGGGAAATGTTCAAGAAGCTACTTTGAGATTCCCGCATCATTTTCAGACTAATGAGGTGTTGGGTCATACTTTTGTGGATGGGTTAGACGAGGCCTCCAAATTGAATTTCGACCCAGCTTGTGGAGGAAGATGCATAAACCGTATAGTGAAATTCAGATTCTTTTGAAAAACTTCACCATAATTTATCATAACTGGCAAGGTGAGGGTGAACCCAGGAGAATGATAAAACAAAGAGCAACATGAGCACTGGAGCTAGATGAGATTTCAACAATGCGGGCAGACATAACTAAATTAACAAGTCAGAAGACCAAGATGGAAATAGATTAGGCACATCAGATGCAATATGTTAAACAGATGGCTAAATGTTGTGAAATTTGTGGAAATGGTCACACGAGTTGCAGATACCCAGTGAATCTCGAATTTATATACTATGTGGGTCATTATTATCGAGGTCCAATGAACTAGAATGTGCAATATAGGAACGCTTATAATCTTATTTGGAGGAATCACCGGACCTTCTTATAGGGTGGAAACCAAGGAAATAAAAATCAATACAAACACCAAGGAATCTACAATCAACCCCATAATAAGAAGAAGAAAGCATAAACAATTTGTTTAATAAATGTTGCATGATAACCAACCACTTAAGCTAATAACTAGCAGCTTAGGACTGATTTTCAAAGTTTAGAGGGACAGACTGGACAGTTGGCATCAAATCAAAATACACGACCCTCAGGAGCTCTTCCAAGTGATACAAAAAAGAATCTTCAAGTAAATTCTCTAACTTTGAGAAATGGCAGAGAACTAGAAAAATATCTGAAAAAGAAGAAAGAAAAAGTCACTATTGAAGGTGAATTAATTCCTAAGCCTATGCTGGTAAATGAGAAAAAAACATTGGTGATGAGATGGCACTAGTTTCAAGGTCTCAACCCCATTCCCACAAAGATGGAAGAACAATAATAATGATCGAATATTCAACAAATTTCCTAACATGCTATGCTAAGTATAATTTAACCAACCCTTGGTTGATGTGCTAAGTGAAATTTCAAAATATGCTAAGTATATCAGGGACATCGTGGAAAATAAAAGAAGGTTGATTGATTTTGAAACAATGGCACTTACTAAAGAGTGCACCTCTAGAATTCAAAAGAAGTTTCCACAAAAATTGAACGATCCTAGTAGCTTCACTATTCTTGTGAGAATTGGTGAAGCTGATGTGAGATGAGCATTATGCGATTTGGAGGTAAGCATAAATTTGTTGCCTTTATGAATCTTTAGTCAATTAGGGTTGGGATATCCAAGACCCACTATAGTCATGTTGCAATTAGCTGATATGTCCATTGTCCATCCCGAGGGGGTAAAAGAAAATGTTTCGCTGTAGATTGGGCAATTTATTCTCCCGGTGGATTTCATCATATTGGACTATGAAGCTTATGAACATGTACCAATCATATTGGGGCGACCTCTCTTAGATAACACCGACGCAGCCATAAAAGTCCTTGAAGGAAAAACAATTCTGAGAGTTGAAAATATGAAAGATGTTTTTAGTGTATAAAAGGCAATTTAGCTTCCATGAAACTATGAGGACCTAGAGACGATTTTAGTGGTTGAGAAAGATGAGGGGAGAAGTGACATGGGTTTATATCTAAAACAATCCTCTAGCGAAAGCACACATGTTGTTTGACAACATTGACTTGGATGATGAGGTAAAGGAGATGCTGCATCATCTGGATGCATGAACTAATATATCAAGTGGATGATAAATTTTGAGCTTCTAGATAGACCTATTGGGCCGCCGCCCACGCCATCTATTGAAGAAGATCCCAATTTGGAGCTTAAGGCCTTTCCCTCTCACCTTCACTATGCTTATTTGGATACTAATGAAACCTTGCATATTGTTGTATCTTCAGAATTGTCTGATTCGTAGGAAGAGAAGTTACTGAGAGTGCTTAGTGAGAAAAAATGTGCGATTGGATGGACCATGGCTGACATCCGTGGAATTAGCCCATAGTTTATGTATGCACAAAATTCTCATAGAGGATGGGCTCAAACAAAGTGTGGAATACCAACACCGCTTGAATCTAGTCATGCAAGAGGTGATATAAAAAGATGCCATAAGCGGCTCGATATATGTATTATGCTTCCTGTTTTTGATAGTAAGTGGGTGAGCTCAGTAAAATATGTACCTAAAAAGGGTGAATGACAGTGGTAGTAAATGAGAATAATGAATTAATTCAAACTAAGATTGTCATAAGTAGGAGAACGTGCTTATATTACCGAAAGTTGAATAATGCCACTAGAAAGGATCAAGTCCCCCTTCCCTTTATTGATCAAATGTTTGACAGACTAGCCGGACAAGACTAATCTTATTTTCTTGATGGATATTCTAGCTAAAATAAAATTGAAAAGGTACCAGAGTACCAAGAGAAGACTACATTCACTACCCTTTATTGATTTCTTGTTGCATATTATGGAACATATTCTTTTAAAAGAATGTCATTTGGTTGTGCGATGCTCCTTCAACTTTGAAAGGTGTACAATAGAAATCTTCGCTGATATGATAGAGAAATTTGTTGAATTATCTAGGGATGACTTTTCGGTGTTTGGACCATCTTTTGATGAATGCTTGACGAATTGTACTAAAGTGCTTGATAAGTGTGAGGAGACAAACATGGTGCTAAACTGGAAAAGTGTCATTTTATGATGCGATAAGGAATTTTTCTCGGGCACAAGGTGTCTAAAGATTATTTGGAGGTTGACAAGGCAAAAGTGGAGACAATTGACAAATTTTCACCTCTAATTTCTATCATAGAAGTTAGAGATTATTTGTGTCATGCAGGTTTCTATAGTAGATTTGTTAAAGATTTCTATAAGATTTTTGCTCCCTTGTGCATGTTTCTTGAAAAGGGTACCATTTGAAGTTTGATGCTAGTTACTTGAATGCTATTGAGAAACTGAAAAAGAGATTGGTGACTGCACCCATTATCATAGCCCTAGATTAGAGAGACCCATTTGAGCTAATGTGTGATGCCAATGACATGACAATTGGGTTGATCTTGGCCAAAGGAAAATTAAAGTGTTCCACTCAATTTACTACACTAGCAAAACTGTAAACCCAACACAGATAAATTACACAGTCATAGAGAAGGAGTTTCCACAGGTAGTATTGGCATTTGAAAATTTTAGAGCCTACTTTGTAGGAACTAAAGTCAGTGTCTACATAGACCATGACGCCTTCATGTACTTGTTTTAGAAAAGAGATGCTAATCCTTGACTAATTTTATGGGTTCTTTTGTAGGAATTTGATGTGGAAATTTGGGATTGAAAGGGGACCGAAAATTAGGTGGCTTATCACTTGTCGCACTTGTAAAGTCGCGCACATGCTGTTGACAAATGCGAGATTATGAAGAGCTTCCATGATGAGCAGTTGCTAGCCAAAAAGTCTGGTGCATCCCCATGGTACACCGACTATGTAAACTCCATTGTAATTGTGGTGACACCTCCAAGGTTGTCACTAGATGGTAAGAGAAGGTTCATTCAAGATGTTAGATTTTATATATAGGATGAGATGTTTTTATGTAAGAATTATGCATACCAATTGGTGCTTCGCTGTGTCACCGAGGAAAAGATGGAAGCCATGTTACATGACTGTCATGCATTGCCGTATGGAGGGCACCATAGTGGTGACAAAACAACTGCAATGATGTTGAATTAAGGATTCTACCGGCCTCCACTTTTCAGAGATGCACATGCTTTTGTGAAATGTGTGATAGGTGCCAAAGAACGGGTTCAATTTCAAGGAGGCATGAGATGCCTTTGAAGAGCATACTTGAGATTTAGATGTTCGATGTATGAGGAATAGACTTTATGGCCCGTTTCCATCTTCCAATGGTGACAGGTACAACTTGATAGTAGTCGATTATGTGTCCAAGTGTGTAGAAGACGTGGATTTGCCTACAAATGATGCTAAAATTTTGGTGAATTTTGTGAAAAAGAAAATCTTCACAATATTTGAGACTCCACCTGATTTGATTAGTGATGGGGTGTAAAACACCAGGTCACAACAATTTATCATCCGTAAACTAGGTGCCAAGTTGAGGTTTAGAATAGAGAAGTTAAGCCAATTATTAAGAAGACGGTGAATAAAAGTAGGAAGCATTAGGCTACTAGATGACACTATATGGACATGTTAGACTGGATATAAGCCTCCAATTGGCACTTTACCGTATAAGTTGTTTTATGGGAAGGCTTGTAAATTTCATGTTGAGTTTGTGCACAAGTTATATTCGACAATAAAGATGCTCAGTGTTTATATGGATCTAGCTGGGGAGAAATGGATGTTCCAATTCAATGAGCTTGAGGAGTTTCGGTTGCACCCATATGAGAATGCAATGTTATATAAAGAGAATACAAAGAGATGACATGATACGCCACATTATTCATCCTGAGTTTGAGACGATTCAAGTTGTTCTCTTGCTCAATTTGTGGTTGAAGCACTTCCCTAGAAAGCTCAAGTCTAGGTGATGAGGTCCATTTGAAGTATTACGGACTAAAAAGCATGAAGATGTAGAACTTTGGGATCCAAAAAATGGTGCCATCTTCTTGGTCCATGGAAAAATAGTTAAACATTATTTAGATGATGGAATTCATCATAAATGAAGATCGATAGAATTGGTGGATTCTTGAAGGAGCACTTTACATCACCATGATGTTAAATCATATGCTTCATGGGAGGCAACCCATGGTGATGTTTTATTTGTCATGCCATGACGTAAAATACGACGCTCGTTGGGAGGTAGCCCAATATGTAGAGTAGTTTGGCTTAGTTTGATTTTTGGTTTAGTTTTTTATTTTCATTTTTGTGCATTAACGAGTTAATGTTTCGTGAATTTTAGTTGTTTGAATAGGTAGGGGACGATAAAATGAAAATATGTTATTGGGAGCTAAGAACACAAAAGGAAGTCATCACCAGATAAAAATTCACATGCACATGCGTTGTACCCCGCCTAACAAGGTCACTTCCGCAACTCAAGCCTAGCATTGCCCAGCCAGGCGCGAGCTCAATCTTTTTGAGACCCTCGCGTCGCACCTCTCCCCCCTCGTGTAGAGCCTAACATTTCCCATATAATCGAGAGTTCCTCAAGAATTTTCCTTTGCCTCGCGACTCCCGCTCTTCGCCCCAGCACTCACATTGCTGGGCCAGGTGTACGATTAGCATCGCATCCAGCTTGCGAGGCCAGGTAGGTATTTTTTTCCTTTTTCTTTTAATTCTGACCTAACACAATATAAAACCCCCTATCTTCTATCTAAAACACAAACCAAAATTCCCTAACCTTTCTGCCACTAAAATGAATTCCCAACTCCTCCGCTCTTTACTATAAAACACACACACACACACACACAAACATAAAGATAAAAATTTCGTTCAAATCACGCACACCTCTACTACTTCCATCATCACTCACTCTCCAAAAGCAAAGGTATGATCTTCTCTCTCTCTCTCTCCCCCCTCTTGGGCCTATTGAAATTTGAATTAAGTATAAAAGTTTGGTAAAGTTGTTAATGGTTAATTATGCTATAATTGTCCTAAACCCATGAACCCTGTAGGATTTTTACTGTTATTGATTAGAGGAGTGTCTATGCTCAATTCCCAAGCCGATTTGGGAGGGTGAGGAATTTCCTCACCCACACAAGAGTTCACACATAAACAATGCGTAGCAAGTGTTCACTAAAATTCCTCAAAGGCAAACGTTGTCCCAATTGGATCCTTAGTCATGGGGATTGATATACTAATATTATATGATCTTAATTATCATGAAATTAATTTATGTATGGGGTGGCTCACCGGAGACGGAGTCTAGTGTTGAAGTAGGGTACATACAATGTAGTTATCCATCAAACCAGTTGATTTGAAGTCTAAGTAACCTTGATTTATTGAAACACCATGTGCTAAATATTAAGTGCGGGGTTGTTACGACCAGTTTTTTCTATGATACATCATTCTACATGTTGACTAATAGTGATGTTTGTAGGTACAAATGGTGTGTGTGACTCTAAATGCAAAACCTTTGACCAAGACCAAGGGAAAGGCCAAGGCCTTAGCTAAAGGAAAGCCATCTTCTTTTGCACCACCATTGAAGAATTGAAATAGAGGTGATTCTACATATAGTAGAGAAACTAAATGGAGGCAAGCGGTTGAAGCTATGGAAGCATCACAAGAAAGGGCCCGAGATGAGTGAGAATATGGGATGAAAAAGGTACCTCCATCATCCAGAAAGTGGTATAAAACATTTTTCCCTAAGGACATGCATCTTGACTTTGCGGTGGAGGAACACCAGTAGAAATCCAAGAATCCAAAGATTTGGCAGTATATATATGACTTGGGATTGGGCTTTGTGTCAAAAAATCCAAAGGTACAATGTAACGATCCGGCTGATCGTTTTGTGTATTTGAGACTTGTTCCTTTAATTGATGCTTTTTGTACGCTTCTTTGTTGTTTTTTGACTTGCGAGGATGGTTGGTTTTGTTTCAGGGAAGTTTTGGAGTGAGTTGGAACACTTATTTCCATAGTTGAAATGTTAAGAATTGACGAAGGTGTGTCTCTTGTGCAATTGACCCCAGAATGGTATTTTGATGGTTTCAATAGGTTTTTATAGTTTTTGGACTGAGGAATATGTCTATATAGATTCAGAGGTTCATAGATTTTTTTTGGCTCTAATTATCGAAAATTGGAAAAGTTGAAGGTATGAAAGGTTCATAGGTTTGATCGAGAGTTGACTTTAAGGCTAACGAGTTCAAATTGTGGTTCCAAGACATAGAACTGGTCCATTATGTCATTTTGGACTTGTACACAAAATTTGAGGTAATTCCAAGTTGGTTAGACGTGCTTCGACATGAGTTTTAAGTTGGAATTTGGTTGGTTAATTAGGCTTGAATTGAGGTTTGATTTGTAATGTTGATGTTAGTTTACTATATTTGAGACCTCAAGTATGTCTGTGTTATGTTTTGGGACTAGTGGTGTGGTTGGAGGAGGTCTGAGGGTCTTGGGTGAGTTTCATATAGGCTTCGGGTCATTTATGTTTTTATTGGATGATCAGGTATGTGTCACACCTCCTTTTTTCACCCGGAAAGGGTAATAAGGGAGTTTTTCCAATTAAAGTGACTAATCGAAATGTGATTAATTATTTATTCAGAGTCGCCACTTGGAATAATTTATGGTGTCCCAATTCAACGATTTATTTTAAATCCCGTATCGAGGAAGTTTTGGCTCTGTGTTAAAGTATGCGGAACCAGAAGACAGGGTAAGGAATTCTGTTAACCCGGGAGAAGGTGTTAGGCATTCCCGAGTTCCGTGGTTTTAGTACGGTCGCTTAGTGATTCATACTTGGCTTAAATTATGTAATTACTCATTTTTAGGGCTTATGTATATTTTGACTTTTACTGCTTCAATTATCCTAAGACGAGTCACGCGTACGTGTACACAATTAATATCCCTTAACATCAAAATTATTCTGCCAAAGTCACGCGAACGTGTACCTTGATTTTATTTTGAAAAACTGCGCTTAAATCATGTCACACGTACGTGTACCCAATTTGTTATGCTTCGTTAATATTCAAAATGTTTGGCCGAACACACACCTCAATTATTTTAAAAATTATAGTTATATCACACCAACGTGTACACAGTTACAATGATAAATTAAAAGTGCGCAGTACCAAACCTTAAGACTAAATGCATTATTGTGACCACCACTTGTCCTCATTTTTTCAAGGTTAACTTTTCAGAACTTTTCTTTTTAGATTCTTTCTCAACAACAAAGACTAATAAACTTAACCATAAGACTTAACATGTAAGAAAATTACGTGATAAAAAAAACAGATTTAGAACAATAGACATATTAACCAAGATCTCCATAACCAAAAATATTCAATACTAAGGGGGATTTTGTATAAGCACAACATTAAAATGATAAATAATTATGAAATTATTTGAAATCAAAATCGAGCAAACGAACCAGAGAGCGGTCGGAACCTCGAATCGACGCCGGAAAAACTCGGAACCCAAGCCCGAAGCTACTACTCACTCAATTTTTGGACTGAAACTCGTCGGCTCTCTCTTACTATCGTTCTCTCTGTTTTCAAAGAGCGGCCGGAACCTCGAATTGACACCGGAAAAACTCGAAACCCAAGCTCGAAGCTACTGCTCACTCGATTTTTGGACTGAAACTCTCCGCCTCTCTCTTACTCTCGTTCTCTCTGTTTTCTGCCGTCCATTTGTGCGTGAATGTATTAAGAGAAAAGAAGAACTCCTTGGGAATGGGTTTCAGATTCTTTCTATGAGACTAAGAGCTTTTTTTTAATGTTCTTAGGGGTGGTGTCACTGATCATTAAGGAAAATAAGGATCCTTTTCTTTGTGTGTCTGGCTTCCCTCCTCCTCTCAGGGGTATGATGGTTGTCCTTTTATATAGAAAATGGGATTATGCTTTCAGAGGTACGAGGGTGAGATCATGTGTGCATGTGATACTGTGAGTGTATGATCATGGGGTAATGGAAGGAAGAAGTTAGAGTGAGATGTGTGTGTTGAGGTTAAGTGACGTGAGGGGTGGGAGGAAGTTAGGATTTGTTATCTAGATTTTTTATATATTTTCTTTGTTGGCATAACAAACTTTATCTCTTTTAACGTAACTTCATTTTTTTAAATATTTTATTTAAAAGATAAATTGAATTCTAAATATAAGAAGATTAATCAACATTTCCTACAATATAGAAAAAACTAAATATTTACATGTACTTTAAATAATACTAAGAAAAGATATCATAATTTACTTGTTAAAATTTTAATTAAAAGAAGAAAAATATATATATTTAAAAAAAAAAAACCAAATTGACTAAAATCTATTAAGAGTAATATAAAACTTTATAACATCAAGATTAGACCTAAAGAAATTTTACACTTAAATAATATATAATTTTGCTGTGGTCAAAAATTAATTGTTCACAGCATGCCCCTCTTTGCTTGGAAACATGAAGAGTTTTTGGGCAAAAAAAAAAAAATGAACAAGGTGACTGCTTTTTGACCTCATTATTATTTAAAAGGGAAAAGAAACGAAAAGAAGGGGTTGCGACCGAGCCTTGGTTTAAGGCAGCCTACATATCATGGGTTATAGGGGAATCATGTCGCATGTAATTCATGTAGAAAAATAGTGAGGGGGCATGCTTAGGGGGAGAGCCGACTGAAGTTCCGTCGAGATTCCGATCCGCAGTTCCGACTATTACATCAAATGAAAACAAATTACATACTCTTGTAATCTAAGAGTTACAAAATTCCTATCTAAATGCCTTCTGGAGCCTAGTCTTGATTCTTGACTTGCTTCTCCCATTGACTCTGAAACTTGATGCTCTCGATGTAACAGACTATGGAATATTCTCACAAGCTTGTCTCTGGATCAGATGATGAGAAGATGGATCTTGAGACCCTATGTCTCCGCATGCATTATGTCAAAGTTGGTTGAGGCTGGTATTGAGATCAAACATTCCATTTTCTCCAGCAAGAGCTAGAATCTTAATTTTGCAGATCCAATCCGTGCTTTACAGAAAAACCTACAAGCCATCACAAACAATCAAAATGAACAAAAATTTTCTGCCCCATTTACACTAGGAAATTTTTGTGAGTTATTGAGAACACATTAAACTATATTTGCTATTGTAGAATAAAGAATTGAAAAAGACACACTTTTTAAAAAAAAAATATAATAAGGGATGTTGTACCCAGTGTTAACAAGAATGCATTCCACCAGGGCATGTAGTACCCTATGTTGACGATAAAATGAGGCTCGTGGTACTCTAGGATGCTACTAGGGAATGTCGTACCCTATGTTGGCAGAAAAATGCAACCAGGGATGTAGTACCATGTGTTGACAATACGATGAGGCTCTTGGCTCACTGAGATGCTACTAGGGAGTGTCGTACCCTATGTTGGCAGAAAGTAATGGAGTCAGGGGATGTAGTAGCCTGCGTTAGAAATAAAATGAGGCTCGCGTCACTCTAGGATGCTACTAAGGAATGTCGTACCCTATGTTGTCAAAAAGTAATGCAGCCAGGGGGTGTAGTACCCTTTGTTGGCAATAAGATGAGGCTCGTGGCACTTTAAGATGCTACTAGGTAATGTCGTACCCTATGTTGGCACTAAAATGCAGCCAGGGGATGTAGTACCCTGTGTTTGTCAATAAGATGAGGCTCGTGGCTCACATAGATGCTACTAGGGAATGTTGTAATCTATGTTAGCAACGAGAAATACAACCAGGGGATGTAGTACCCTGTGTTGACAATAAGGTGAGGCTCATGGCTCACTGAGATTCTACTAGGGAATGTCGTACCCTATGTTAGCAATGAGAAATACAACCAAGAGATGTAGTACCTTGTGTTGGAAATAAAATAACGCTTGCAGCATTCTGAGATGCTACTAGGAAATGACGTACCCTATGTTGGCAATAAAATTAGGCTCGTGGCGCTCTAAGATGCAGTCAGGGGATGTAGTACTCTGTGTTGGAAATAAGGTGAGACTCATGGCTCACTAAAATTATACTAGGGAATGTCGTACCCTATGTTAGCAATGAGAAATACAACCAGGGGATGTAGTACCATGTGTTGACAATAAGGTGAGGCTCATGGCACTCTGAGATAATACTAGGGAATATCGTATCCTGTGTTAGCAATGAGAAATACGACCAGGGGATGCAGTACCCTGAGGTGAAGATAGGGTATTCCCTGAAATGAAACAAAAAATAACATGATTACATGTATATTAGAAAGAAATCAAGGATTTGAGAACTTCACTTGGTGGTGTTCGTCTTTTCACGAACTGTTTCCTAAAATTGTTCTAGTCCTGTACTGAACAAAGAAAAATTTGTTAGTTTTAAAATGATGGTCAGTTTGAGGCCTTGATTTCTTGAGTGACTTGACCTTGCGTCAATTACACTTATTAGAAACACTGACTTGATCGATTGTCGTACAAATTGCCAGGAGATTCTGTCATTATTTTCTGGAGATCTTCTTTCTCAACATCAAAACCTGAGTATTTTGTGCCTATCACCATTTGTGTTTATGGTGCAAACAACCTTGCTCCCAGAATAACTTTTACCCGAGTATCTTTTGTCGACCCTTGACACATTGTTCAGTCTGCCAAACCTTTTGCTCGTCAGGAAAAACCAAAGATGGCTTTATGCCTTTTCCCATGCATGTTCATGCCAGAAAGTTTTGCTTCATATAACAGGGAAACTATAACCAATTTTGTGGCTTTTTCTTTGCTTTGCTTTGATGAAATTAGACTGAAAGGGATTCAAAAAGAATGGTATGAAAGAAAAGAAGAAGGTAAACTAATAGGTATTACAACGTAATCAAGAAGTGTACCTTTCAAAGAATAAAAACAGAAAGGACTTTTCTGGAGGAATATGCTGACTTCAATGAACATGACAGACACTTTGGACGGGATGCCTGATCCGTCTAAACCGTCTAATTCTAAAAATCTGTTGTAAACTTCACCTTGAAATCGAGTTCTTTGTCTTAACCATGCTTGGGCCATGATATATGAAGACCTTAATCGATCAACGATGCCCTTTGTGGGTTTTCACCAATTGACCTCTCTCATTTGCCTTTGTCTCAACTCACTATCGCCTTATGGTGCCCGTGAGGGTTTTCAACAATAAGACTATCTCATTTTATTTCTCTCTCTTTACAATGGCTGAGGCATCACCGTAATATACCAATTTAGCATTGTCGAATGTTGATCGGAAAGTCTTTAAAGGGAAAGGTAAAAAGAACTTTTGTATTGAATTACAACTTTTGGAACTTTTGAATTGAATTTAGCATGCCCTAGTTTCTTTGAATACTGGGAAATGTGGATTTTTGTTTTAGTGTGACCAAACCCCAGAGTGAGGCTGCCTACATATCCTTTCGGAATCAGGCCGGACGTAGTTCAATCAACATGAGCTCGTTTTTTTTTTCTTTTTTTTTGTAATTTTTTTTAGTACATTGGTTCCAAAAGAGGGGAAAACAAAGAAATATAAACAAGTCTTCAAAGGGCTAACTAGGGTTAAATAATGTTTGGGTAGCGAGAATGATAGCCTTTCGTCATCCCAACTTGAGCATGCTAAGTATAAAAATGCCCCAACAGAGTCATGTCAGACGTAGTATCTCTTGACCGCATCCGTGTTGACAGATATGCCTGTCACCTTTCCTTCTATAGCTGCTAAGTGTAGAGCTCCTTTTGACAATACTTTCTTGACGAGGTAAGGACCTTGCCAATTCGGGGCGAACTTTCCTTTTGCTTCTTCCTGGTGCGGAAAGATACATTTCAAGACAAGTTGTCTTACTTCAAGCTGTCTTGGGCGCACTTTTTTATTGTAAGCACGTGCCATTCTTTGTTGGTACAACTGACCAAAACAAACTGCCGCCAAACGCTTTTCATCAATTAAACTTAATTGTTCCAGTCGGGACTTGACCCATTCAGTGTCCTCAATTCCTGCTTCTACAATGATTCGGAGAAAGGGAATCTCAACTTCCGCAGGTATGACTGCTTCAGCGCCAACTGATGTGGGGGCAGTTGTCCGGTATCCCAAAAGAGCAAAAGGCAGTTTCTCGTGCCATTGTCTAGACCGTTGGATCTCGTGCCATTGTCTAGACCCTTGGACCATCTTCCTAAGAATCTTCTTGATGTTCTTGTTTGCAGCTTCAACAGCTCCATTAGCTTTGGGCCGGTAAGGAGTAGAATTNCGCAGCTTCAATAGCTCCATTAGCTTTGGGCCAGTAAGGGGTAGAATTGCGATGCTCCATTTTAAATTGTTCGCATACCTCCTTCATCAGATGACTATTCAAATTAGCAGCATTATCTGTAATAATGGTTTTTGGAATACCGAAACGACAGATGATGTTGGAGTGAACAAAGTTTACTACTGCTTTCTTGGTAACCGCTTTCAATGTAATGGCTTCCACCCATTTGGTGAAGTAATCAATTGCAACCAAGATGAATATGTGCCCATTTGAAGCTTTTGGCTCGATTGTTCTGATGACGTCCATTCCCCAAGAAACAACACGCCAAGGAGCCGACATAGGATATAATTTTGAAGGAGGCGAGTGAATCAAATCCCTGTGAATCTGGCACTGGTGGCACTTGCAAACAAAATGAAAGCAATCTCGCTCCATAATAAGCTAAGAATATCCTGCTCGAAGGATTTTCTTTGCTATAACATACCCATTCATGTGCGGTCCACAAACACCCGAATGCACCTCATTCATAATCATATCAGCTTCTTTGGTGTCCACACATCTCAACAAATTAAGATCCGAAATTCTTTTGTATAGGATTTCACCACTCAGAAAGAAACCATTAGAGAGTCGCCTAATAGTTCTCTTTTGATCCCTATTAGCGTGTTCCTGATATTCTCTTTTTTTTAGATATTGTTTAATATCGTGGTAACATGGTTCACCATCTAGTTCTACTTCAATTGTATTGCAGTAACCATGTTGACCCCTAATTTAAATTTCCAATGGATCAGTGTTAGTATTACCCGGATATGGAAGCATTGAGGTCAGGGTGGCCAAAGCATCAGCTAATTCATTGTGAAACATGGGAATGTACCTGAACTCGATAGACTTGAACCTTTTGCTAAGATCTTCCACACATTGTCTATATGGAATGAGCTTGATATCTCGATTCTCCCAATCACCCTGAGCCTGCCGAATAAGTAAATTTGAATCTCCCATCACCAATAGTTCATGCACATTTAGATTTATTTCCATGTTCAGACGCATGATGCAAGCTTCATATTCTGCCGTGTTGTTTGTACAGAAGAAATGAAGTCGCGCCGTGGCAGGGTAATGTTGCCCCGTAGGTGATACAAGAATTGCCCCAATCCCTACGTCTTTGATGCCGACCGCCCCATCAAAGTATAGTTTCCAAACTTGAGTGTCGTCTGGGACTGCTTCTTCAACTAAATTAACCTCTTCATCTGGGAAGTATGTGTTCAATGATTCATACTCATCATCAACCGGGTTTTCTACCAAATGATCAGTCAATGCTTGTGCCTTCATAGCCGTACGAGTGACATAAACAATATCAAACTCTGTGAGCAAGATTTGCCACTTCGCCAATCTGCCTATTGGCATCGGCTTCTGAAAGATGTACTTTAGGGATCCATTCAGGGTAAGAGGTAAGTTGTATAGGCCAAAAGATAATTCCTAAGCTTCTGGGCGACCCAGTTAAGGCGCAACATGTCTTTTCCAAAAGAGTGTATTTGGCCTCATAAGGGGTGAACTTTTTGCTCAAATAATAGATTGCCTGTCCCTTTTTGCCCGTGGAATCATGTTGACCCAGAACACAACCAAAAGAACTATCCATTACTGACAGATATAAAAACAGAGGCCTACCAGGTTCAGGCGGGACCAAAACAGGGGGATTTGACAAATATTCTTTGATCTTATCAAAAGTTTCCTGGCACTCATCTGTCCACTTGATAGTAGCGTTCTTTTTTAACAACTTAAAAATAGGCCCACACGTGGTTATAAGTTGTGCGATGAACCTACTGATGTAGTTCAACCTCCCAAGTAAACCCATGACTTCTTTTTTATTCTTTAGGCCAGGAAGTTCTTGAATGGTCTTTATCTTTGAGGGATCTAACTCAATGCCTCTTCGACTAACTATAAAACCTAAAATCTTCCCAGAAGGAACTCCAAATGCACATTTGGCCGGATTGACTTTGAGATTTTACCTCCATAGCCTTTCAAAGAACTTTTTTAAGTCTTGCACGTGGTCATCTTGTGTTATGGACTTAATGATCACATCATCAACGTACACTTCAATATCTTTGTGCATCATGTCATGGAATATGGTAGTCATGGCCCTCGTGTATGTTTCCCCTGCGTTTTTCAAACCAAACGGCATGACTCTATAACAATATGTTCCCCATGGAGTTGTTAAGGTGGTCTTTTCTACATCTTCCTTATCCATCAGAATTTGGTGATATCCGGCATAACAATCCACAAAAGATTGGATCTCATGCTTATCACAATTGTCAACAAGGATATGAATGTTGGGTAAGGGAAAGTTGTATTTTGGGCTTGCTTTGTTTAAATCCCTATAGTCAACACAAACTCTGATTTTCCCATCCTTCTTTGGCACTGGCACAACATTTGCTAACCATGTGGTATATCTGACGACCCTGATTACATTTGCATTTAGTTGCTTCGTGATTTCTTCTTTAATCTTATCANAAAAATTGATACAATTCCCTTTTTATTTCCTTTAAAGCCTCATATTCATCATACTCAACTTCTTGATTCATTATTTCGAGATTAGACAGCTTTTTAGGACATAGCCATGAATTCCGCGTGCATGTCATGTTTTTGAAGCCAGCATTAACAAAACTGAAAATGATAAGAAATTAAACAAAAATTAGGGGAAGGAAAAGAAATTTTTTTTACTATGAAACTGTAACTTAATTTCATTGAATTTGAAAGGATAGAAGGATTAACATTAAAGTAAAGCAATTAAATTAAAATATCTGAATTACAACCCTTAAAATAATCCAGATACAGAAAAAAGCGGCAAAACAGACTACCATGACTCCTTCCTGATGGGAAGAGGAGTTGCTTCCCAGTTGTTGAGCGAGGTATCTGGACCAATCAGCTGAACACTTGCACGTCTAGGGACCTCACCAACATGAACCATAATGATCTCATAGAACATCTCCTTGAGACTCTGGCAAACTTCATCAATGTCATCCTGAGTAGAAGGATTTTGGGCTTCTTCATATTGCGGCTTGACAAAAGAGTAGGCAATGTGAGGGATTGGTTTGGACAANAGTAGAAGGATTTTGGGCTTCTTCATATTGCAGTTTGAAAAAAGAGTAGGCAATGTGAGGTATTGGTTTGGACAAATTCCAACCATTCATTTCGCGGGCCTTGGCTCTTTCTATGTTAGCCGATGTTGGTTTAAAACCCAAACCAAAGGTATCTTTCTTCAAAAATGGAGCAATAGGGTTCACAATTCCCTGCAGAGAGAATCCTAATCCTATTCCTGGTTCATAACCGTTCCATAACATCATTGAAGCTACCATCATAGATGTGGCTGATAGACGGGGATGCTGGATTGGTTTTCCTTCTTCCACTTGGTCCACTTCAATCACCTCAAATGCTTGATATATAAGAGATTCACATCCTTACTTGGCCTCGATACATGGAATGGACGGGTCTTTACAGACTGATGAGTCGTCTTCCCCGTGAACAATAATTTCTTGCCTATCATACTCGAATTTAACCATTTGATATAGGGTGGATGGTACAACTCTAGCA
>ML360872.1:0-23249 GCA_005239505.1 Nicotiana paniculata
GGTTATTGGACCTTCACTAAAACCATGAATTACAATTTGCACTAAGTGCACCTCTTTGACATGAAAATTGGTGAGGATGATAGCTCCAGGACGACGAAAATCACTTGGCACTGTGAAGTTAGCAGTGTATTCAACTATAGACGGGTTATCTGATGCCTTGGGCAACCAGCTCCCAGCATAACATTCCAAAATTTTCCCTGATTTGGTATCTGTAAACAATTAAGATTCAAATGTTATGCTTGCAGTTACTGAAACTTATATACAGCACCAAGATCATTCTTAGGAAGCACAACTCTAAGAAAAGAACAGCAAGTATTTACAACAATTTCGCACTAATCATTTATCATAGTGTCCCACTAATCAACTAGGTACCAAGTGCAAATTAAACTCAAATGCACGCACAGACACATTATGATTTATCACAAAATATATACTGCACATTTATGGTTTTAAATCCAGAATCCGCCTCTCGACTAGTCATAATATTAACAAAATTCCAACTTGGTTTTACCCTTCATATAAATTTCTAGAGAGTACTAAGTTAATTACAAATGTTGACAATGTTTGCTACGGTCTTAATCAAAAACAAAATGATGATTTCCCTAAGTACCAATTTCTTTCAAAAGAGGAATCTTATCTAAGTGATATCTTGAAATTCCAATTTCTTAAAAGGGCAAAATACAAAATCGCCAGGATTCGCTAGCCGAAAAGTACACAAAAAAACTATTCATTTTGTCGGCTATTAATTTATAGAGTGGCTAAAAACATACATCTCTCTTCTTAAATTCCTCTTGCACTATCTCCCCACCATGAGTACAGTGTCCTTCCAGTGTACCCTATGCCACACCCAAGGTACAAGGTTTACTACTGGATTAACAAATATTTTGTGATTTTTGTATATGATAAAATCGGTTCGCATTAAATACTCGAATGATAGAACGACACGTGGAACTCAAAACAGACTGAAGACGAAACAAGTGGAAACCAAGACCGAGGACAACAGCTTCGGTTGGCACTGGGCAGACCCCGAAAGGAACATTGTTAACGAGGACAAATGAATATTTGCCACCAGATGATATCCGAGGACAGTATTAAATACAGAAATCAACTATAGAGAATTTTGGCATTCATATCTTGTCGTTATATATTCAACAATATGGCCCCTATTATTGTCATTTAAGAGGGGCTTGATCCTAGGTCATTTTTCCTTAGGTAAAACTATAAATAGTGACTTAACAGCCATTGTAAGGGACGAAATTTCTGATAAACTTATGCTACACATTATTCCAAGTTAAATAATACTTTATTTTCTACCTATCAATATTCTTATTGCTGTCTTCAGAAGCCTTGCTCTCGAAACCAAGTTGTCTGCTAGATTATCTCGGTTTCAATGCAAAGTCTTGCATTTTATTTAATTTATTTATCATTTTGAGATCAAATCGATTCGCATGTCTATAAACCACGCTATAAATTCAACTGTACTGTTTTACGGGTAAATAGTTTGGCGTCCATCGTGAGGCTTAGACAGTTGCGTAATCAACTTGATCCTTGCATCTATTACTAATGTGTTTGATTCTTTGTTTCTTAGCAAAAATCGTAAAAGATGGCAGATAACGATGTCAACATCGTACACAACATTGAGGCACAAGAAAATCCGCCTCAACACGAGGATTCAATCAACGATACACGTAATGAGGAGGACGTAGCCATGCCGGTTCATGGTGGGTGGTATCCTCGACACGTATGGGAAGCGACTCTTGATGACGCTGAAGACGAGCACGTTGCGGAAACAGTGAGGATCCAGAGGGAACAACAAAAGGATATCATGGTCCATCTCTCACGGCAAAACTAGGCCATGACAGAATTGAGGCAGGCATTGTCGGGTGCTTCCAACAAAGCGAATGAAAGAGGTCTAGTTCCTCCCAGTGCCCGCGCAAATGAAATAGCGCAAAGGGTAGATAACAACACCCCGAGAGGTGGGATCATCTTTGACGGCGCCGGAGGGATCGACAGTGGATCTGATAACCATAATGGCAGCGATCCAATCAAAATCGAGCTCATACAGTTTATGAGAGAAATAAATGCCTGAATGGACCAAATTCCAGGCGCACCATCAGTGCGGAAGGGCCTAGACTCAAAGAAATACACCCAGTTGTCGCTCAAACTGAGCGCCGTATCAGTGTTCCCGAAGCGGTTCAAAAAGATAGAAATACCGAAGTATGATGGGACTTCGGATCCTCAAGAGCATATCACCACGTATATAACGAAAGTGAAAGGAAACGATTTAGCTCCGCACAAGATTGAGTCGGTCCTGCTGAAGAAGTTCGGAGAAAACCTCACAAAGGGGCCTTGACATGGCATTCACTTTTATCCGAGCATTCAATTGATTCCTTCGAGATTATGAGTACGGTTCTCGTGGCATAGTCATAGATACGTAACTCCAAAATTCGAGTACACACTGGCGTGACTCGACCCCTAATTTCAAATAATTAAAATAAACATGTCGTAGAATCATGGGTACGATTCCCGTGACATGATTTGCGATGTGTACAAAAAAACAAGTGTGCGACACCGCGACTTGTTCAAATAAACTCCTTAATTTTTTAAAATATTTAAAAGCGGCTAAAAGATAAAAAGGTTAAAATGCACAATAGGTTTAAAACATGTATTAAAACAAATAATTTAGCCAATTATTAATGGTTGAGCGACCGTGCTAAAACCACGGAACCCGGGAATGCCTAACACCTTCTCCCGGGTTAACATAATTCCTTACCCGAATTTCTGTGTTTCACGGACTGTAATACAGAGTCAAACTTCCTCGATTCGGGATTTTAAACCGGTGACTTGGGACACCATATAATTATCCCAAGTGGCGACTTTAAAAAATAAATAAATAATCCTGTTTTGATTAATGTCATTTTAATTGGGAAAACTCCCTTATTCCCCATTGGCGAAAAAAGGAGGTGGGACATCTGTTATTTCGAAGTGGGAGATTTGGTATAAAGAAAAGTGACTTAAAATACCCGAGAGCTCAACGTGAGGAAGCTGGGTCCGACTTGGGAAGGTCCGAGTTTTGGTTGTCACTGGGAAATGATCATATGAACTGGAAAACCAAGACGGAGTGAATTGCAAAGCGGCTGGAATGTGACCCACCTCAAAAGGTATTATTGCTGATGAGAACCGCTTATACTGAAAGCATGTGTTGTCCTCATTTTCCCTTCGTCCAATTTTTGTTCCAATTGGGTTTTTTGGCAAGGTTTTTAACGAGGCAGCAACGAAAAACTTACTACAAAAGAAATGTCATCGGCAGAAATAAGACCTTTAAATGACGAGGCATGAAAATGACAAGACACTACATAATGGTTAGATAGTATTTGGCTCGATGGAAAAGTTCCTAACGGGAAACGAAGCTTGCAATCGGACCGAAGGCTATTCAACCATTCACTAGTGCTCCTTCCCCACAAGCCACTGGGGGTGGTTAGATTATCTTTGGCTCGGTAGCAAAGTTCCTAACGAGAAACAAAGCTTGCTACCGGATCAAAGATTATCCAACCATTCACTAGTGAATCCTCAAAGGAGCAAGACTTCCAGTGTTCCAATTCGCATTCTTCGCATTCAAACACTGGGGAATGAGATGAGAATACAGCAACCAGATTGCCACTGAAACCGGGACTATGAAATCCGAGAACAAAAGTGTCTCGTCGGGATTAAGTATTGTCCCCATAGAAACAATTTGTACAAATTAGCTACATATAATGGAATTTCTTTTCAGACAGCAAAACAAATGCTTCTATACTATTGAAGATAGAAGGAATAAAATAAGCTCCTTTTATTTTTATCTTGTTTCTTGTCCATATGATGAATTGATTTTATCATTTGAAAGTTAATCAAGTACTTCAAATGCTAGTGCCGGAATGAACAGGAGACGTCCTCTTCAAAAGCACCGTAACCATAAGAGGGCTCTCTCTTATGGAACCTTCACAATGAAGGGTTGGTTCTGGAAATGTTTATGCCCGGAACCCAAATGGTATCGGGGGAAAATGCACCCGAAGCCTTGCACAATTCAATGCAAAAAAGTAAACTTTGCGCAATGCTTACACAAAAAGCACTTTAATATATCAAACGTGCCAAGTAGCACAAATACAAAACGGCGAAAAGAAAACCACAAAGGAAAAAGAAAACAAAAAACTAAACTATATCACCCCCAGGACTTGGGGAAGAGAAGAATACGCACCCTTAGAACTCAGGGGAAGAGAAGCATCAGCGTTCCCAAGAGAAGTAGGCGGATCTGCATTCTGCTCGGGATCTTGGAATTCACTATTGTCCTCTTCAAATCCCTCCTCAGTTCCCGAGAACTCGAAACTGGAACCAAAAGAGTCAGTTGCACCAGGCTGAGCCGGGAGTCACCTTCAAGCGGTTGACTCCAACTCTTGGGCCTTAATGATTTTATCATCAAAATCAATGACGCCCGTTTTGTCCCCTTCCACTTTTTTTCTCCTCATGTTATACATAGAATGTGTTTTTTTGATGATTAGGGAATCCGCAACACGGAAGTTCTGATTTAAGTCGATCGACCTCGGCCGAAAGGCCATCCCGCTTGGATCTTGTGGCCTTATGGCTAAGATCAAGGTCACAGATAGTGGTTATATGAACCTTATTGTGTTCCAATTATACTTATCCTCCACTTGGGCACGCTTCTCCTTAGCAGAAGCAACCTCTTCAGCTATGAAGTTCAAGGCTACCTCCATGTTATTCAATTTTTCAGTAGAGGCAGCCTCATGCTCGGCAGCAAGCATAACATTTTGGACCTCAGTTCATTTAGCCTTGGATTCTTGAAACTATACATTAAACTGAGAGGCTTCTTGGCTAAGGGTCGTCACCTCCTGATCACCTCTTGCTCACTCTGCTACGACCGAAGCAACCTCTTCAGCTATGAAGTTCAAGGCTACCTCCAAGTTATTCAATTTCTGAGTAGAGGCAGCCTCATGCTCGGCAGCAAGCACAACATTTTGGACCTCAGTTCATTTAGCCTTGGCTTCTTGAAACTATACATTAAACTGAGAGGCTTCTTAGATAAGGGTCGTCACCTCCTGCTCACCTCTTGCTCACTCTTCTACAACCGAGCCTCTAACTCACTGGCTTCAGCAGCTTGTGCTTCCAGCACCGTAAGGCGAGCAGCAATTTGGTCCCTCTCTTCCAACAGTTGATCCCGCTCGGTCTTAAGCTTTTCTTTATCGAGGATCAACTTTTAAAGTCCCTCGGAAGCAAGAACGTTGGCATGCGAAGTAAAGCCCAAGTTAGAAAATATGTCATAGCAAGTCCAAAGGAAACGGACAGTAAAAAGAACAAGTACAATACCTTTGTTGCGTTGTATATGTGCATTATTTATCATACACTCCCCTGAAAGAGAGTGCATTTTATTTTTATCTTTTTCTAAAGTCAGTGGCTTCAGATAATTGGCTAGTTCCACCGGCCCAGACAACTGATGACACTCAGTAGATACCGAGAGAGAGACTCCTCCTCCTCTGGAGATCTTCAGAAGGGGGCGAATAGTTGTGCCCTAAATTCTCATGGTCTGGGGACTGGGGAGGAGAAACATCCTCCTCTCGAGTGTCTGCGGCCGGTGGGGGTGATGTAATAGTTGTTGGTGACGAAGGTGTTGCGGCATGAAAGGAGATGAAGCTGATGGTGTTGTGGGTTGAGAAGCAGCTGCGGCAAAGGCAGTGCTAGTTGTAGGTTGCTCACCAATCGAAGACGGAAGAGGCCCGGTACTCAACCTCATAGTACCGGGAGCAGCAACTGGAACTGGAAAGGGAGAATTGGCATTTTCCACCAAGTCACTCTGCCCAGAGTACTTGGGCATCGTCCCCGGTTGGGGTTATAAGCTCTTCAGATTGAGCATTATGTTGAGTTGATGAAAGTCGGTGTCTCCTCTGTAGGGAAGCCCATTCATCACTGGCTTCCCCATCATCATGAATCACCCCAGTGATTGTGGCTGGCCGGGGAACGACTTTCTTCACCTTTTTATTCTTTCCCTCGGTCGAGAAGAACGCCGCCTTTTTTGTTGCTTGTTCTCAGGTCGGGGACTCCGAGAGGAAGCACTTGCACTAGAAGCAGATCGGATGGCGCTAGTACGGGTGAAAGCCTCCTTCAGTAACCTCACAGCCTCCAAGGGATCAGCCAAAACATTCTCCTCACGAATGGTAACAGAGCCCTGCGGGAGACCTGAATTCAACGAAAAAAGAGGTTAACCAATTTTTCCTATGCAATAAAATGAGATGAGGACAAAATCAGTTTCACGAGCCAACTTACCATGATTTTTTGCCTTCCACCCGTATTTGGGGGGCTAGTTCTTTCAATCGGGGCAGTCTCAGGCGTGGTAATGTCCAAATCTTCTAAACCCAATAGCCCAAGCCTTCAACCCTTGGTGGTGTCCACCGAGTTGTTGAAATAACGAAAAGAGAAGGATCAACAACAACATGAAACAACCTTTTTTAGAGAAAAGATAGACTTTGGACTTACGTGTACTAAACTAGGACTCAAGGAAAGATGGAACTGTGGCTGGTATGATATCCCTGGTGTCAACAACAATAAACCTTTCCATCCATCCACGGTCTTTGTCGTCATCCATGCTGGTGCTCAAAGCATGGTGGCCACATTTGCTAAAATTATTACCGCAAAAAATCTTGGGGGAGTAGAGATTCATCATGTGAGTCAAAGTGAGCTCCTCCTTCATCTCCTGGCACCGTCACCGTAGATAGGCCACCTCTCGACATACAAAAGGGCCTACCTGTGCTAAGCAAACCTGGTATTTGTGGCACAGCTCCAAAATCACGAGGTCGATTTTCCCTCTCAAAAGAAACGCACCCAAAGTAAATGGGTACGTATAAATGTGCATGAGGCCCTCGTTCCACCAGTTCAGGAGCAATGATGTTCAGATCATGGCAATCAAAATCCTCCTTCAAATGAGGAATGCTGGAAAGGTGGATGGAAGAAGGGTATATGCCAACAACCCAAGTGCAAGAACTTGAAGAAGGAAACTTCTATTCAAAGTCCTTGGCTGTGTTGAGTCTTTTGAGAATGATGGTGCTTACTGTAGAGAGGTCAGTATCAACGGTGATTTCTTTGTCTTTTGTTCTTCTTCAGAACCCCACCTAGAGAGAACCTAAATTCTTGGAAGAAGAAGCCATGATCAGCAGAAGGTGATAAGAGTTCTCTAAATAAGAAGATTAAAGAAGAGTGAAAGCAGGAAATAGTTGAACGCAAAGAAGTTTAGAGAGTGTTTAGAACTGTGAAGTGTAAAAGAAGAAGAATGAGGCGTATAAGTAAAGGGAGGCGTATAAGTAAAGGAATAGGCGACTAAAATCGTGGCCATGATTACTTTGAGAACCGGCAAAAATTTTGCTAAATCGTAGAGTGACACATGTTTAGGGTATTAAATGCGGAGAGGCGTGCGTCTAATCAAGCGTCGGAAACTTTTCAGAAGGGTTCAGAAAATTTTCCGCCAAGAAAGGGTTCAGAAATACTTCTATTCAAGCGTCGAAAACTTTTCACAAAGGTTCAGAAAATTTTCCGCCAAGAAAGGAATCTTCACCAATTTCCGATGACACTCGAGAACCGGTGAAAATATTGTTAAATCGTAGAGTAACACATGTTTAGGGTATTAAATGCGGAGAGGCGTGCGTCTAATCAAGCGTCAGAAACTTTTTAGAAGGATTCAGAAAATTTTCCGCCATGAAAGGAATCTTCACCAACTTCCGACGACACAAAGATGTGCCACTGAAAAGCAAGGAGACTATCTGTATAGGGTAAAATCGGTCCACATTAAATACTTGAATGATAGAACGACACATGAAATCGAAGACAAATGGAAGACGAATGAGTGGAAACCAAAACCAAGGACAACAACTTCGGTTGGCAGGGCAAGCCCCGAAGGGAACATTGTTAATGAGGACAAACGAATATTTTCCACCATATGACATTCAATGAAGAATATTCCTCAGTATTAAATACATAATCTGTTACATAGAATTTTGACACTCATAGCCAACCGTTATATATTCATCAATAATGTCCCACATTGTTGTCATTTAAGAGGGTAGGTATAACTATAAATAGTGACTTCAACAGTCATTGTAACAGACGAAATTTCTGATGAACTTATGCTACACATTATTCCAAGCTAAATAATACTTTATTTTCTGCCTATCAATATTTATATTGCCGTCTTCGGAAGCCTTGCTCCTGGAACAAAGTTGTCTGCCATCTTATCTCGATTTCAACGCTAAGTCTTATATTTTATTTAATTCATTTATTATTTTGGGATCAAATGCATTCTCTTGTTTATAAACTACACTATAAATTCAACTGTACTGTTTTACGTTTGTCTTAGTGTTATAATGAATTGATATTCATACGTTTAATATTAGTATACCATTTTGGATAGGATGGTAGGAGGATTTGGAACAATTTGGAGTATGTTGTACACATTCGTAAAATTGGGTTTTTATTTTGTTAACAAAACTATTATTCAACCAACACCAAGAAAGAAAAATTCTTCATTCTCTGCAAGAGAAAAAATTTTGAGTAGTTTTTCAGCTTTAGCAGAAATTAACAATATATACTTTATTTTTTTAGTATTTGGTATTACTTATTTTTATAACCAATATAACCAAATACTAATTTCTATATTATTAATTTTTACATAACTAATTCTTGTATAATTAATTTTTCCATAACTTGTTTCCGAATCAACGGCTCTTCTTGAATTCGTGAAAGACTCAACGGGATTGTTAGCTAACCCATAGCTTTAGAATATCGGCTCTTCTTGAATTCGTGCTTAATTTTGCCAACTTGTTTCCTTTAATTTCATAGTTTGCTACTCTAAATTAATTGTAGTTAAGAGAATCGCTTGAATAGATTAATTGTTTGGGTTTAATTTGGGTACGATATTTGGACTTACAATCCTATATTACTTATCGACCACATATATTTGCGTGCGCGTTTGGAAGCAACAAGGACTTGTCAAAAGAAATAGTTTATTCTTTAAAACTTTGGTTGAAATATTTTCCATTACTTTTTTACATAATGCAAGATATGTTATGCATGATAGAATACGGAGTAAGAATGCAAGCATTAATAATACATGAAATAAACCAGCTAAAGTGATAAAAAACATCCTCCCTGTTTTCTGAATACTAATGTTTTACAATGATTAACCCTTTTTAATTCAATTCTTTACCTTTCTGGTTCTTTTACGTTTTCATCCCTAACCATAAGCCCTAAGGCATGACAATTTCAGTTGCCAAAGAGCCAAACTCCAGAACCTTTCCTTTTTTCATACACCTACCACAAAATCCTAATTCTTCCTATATAACACAAAACCAAATCAAAAGGCACAAAGAATAAGATAGTAATTTTTAATATTTATCATAAAGAATATACTAGTAAAAGAAGTATTCCGAATGAAAAGGACTAGTTATTAAATTCTAATTATGTCAAACATGTCTCGATCGACCTCATGGTCTTCAAAATTAATTTCTTTAATACAACATTTCAATGAGAAATAATCCCTATATTGTTATTTTTGTATTACTAATCTCTGCATAACTAATTATTGTATTATTAATCTTTAAATAACTAATTTCTATATTATTAATTTTTACATAACTATTGCCTTCCGAATCGAACAATCTTTAGTGTTACTCTAGATCAATAGTGCATGTAAAAGCGGAGATATGACATTTCAATTGGGACAAATGTATAATAAACAAATATTGAAAATAAGTACGACAAGAAATTATTTGTCCGAGTACCATGTTTAACTCAAGTTGGCGTTTGACAATTTGGAAGGACAAAACTAGTTTTTCTTCATTTTTGTACGAAACTAGTACTCATATTCTCTAAAACCTTCAACCAAGCTATAATGGTTGAAACAAGATGGGAAATGCTTTAGTTTGACAACCATAAAATTTAATAGTCTTAGGTTCTATTTATTTTTCGTATATATCTTGTCAAATAAGCTTCACTTCATTTATAGCATGTGTCTAAAGTCTAATCTTCTCATCTTTCATTATGAAAAAAATCATTGAGAGGTACATTCCTATATATATATATATATATATATATATATATATATATAAAATTAGGATGGAAAAAGCTAACCAGGATTAATATCTTCGCTAACGAGCTGAATCAACATTGCACTACCAATCTTATGTGAGATCTTCCCTTTCATCTTTTTCCTTAACATAACCACTGCCTTCACATCTATTGATTTTCCTTCACTTTCTACAGTTGAAACCATCTCATCATCATCAACAGTTCCCTTATTCACTGCACGTATCCTTACGCAGTTACTAATGGTCCTATTCCAGTACTGATCACTTGAAAACCGGGCTACCGATGATGTGGTTCGTCGAGGACTCCTTGTGCTGGCAATGTCCTCGAGTCGCCGGACGATGGAGACACTTTGAATGTGTGTGCTGAGAGTGACTGATGGCCCATGTTGAACTTTGAACATTTTATTTGAACTAACTGTAGTATTTCAATGATAATAGGAGCAACTGATAATGGTAGGTGCATATATATGCATGTGGAAGCATTTATAGAAGATAGACTTTGACCGTATTAAAAATTAATACGTACGTAATAAATGTTAATTAATTGCCACTGTGCTGTTATCATAAAGATTATTTAAAACGTTCCTCGAAGTAGTGCTAGCATGAGAGCTTACGTAAAAAAAATACTCTATATAATAAAGAGAGTTAGCTGTACACTAAGGGCCTGTTTGCATGATCAATACGAAGATCAAAAGTTAAATTTGAAAGACTAAAATAACTCTATAATATTGTTGTACGTTTATGTCCTTAAAAGCTATATTAATAATACCTTCAATAATCAATATTAATAAACAAAATATGTAAGCTACAAAAGTTAGTTTTGTAAAGTTAAATTTGACATGGAATTGTCAAATAATTTATTAAGGTACATGTATCTAAATTCTTCACTTTGCAGAATTAACCTCTTTAACTTCCGTATAATAATTTTTTGAGCTAACATTTACAATTCTTATATTTTGTCTTCTCCTTTTATTTTTCTTAGCTTAAAATTCATATTGTTATGATTTCTAATGCAATTTTTTTTACTTGTAAATGCAATCATGATCAAAGCAATTTACCATTCATGTACAAAGCGATATAATTTTTTTCAATTTTATACTAATTATATGGGATATACGCATTGCGCGTGCCCAAAGACTAAAGTTATACTTAAAGTAGAAACACTTTAAGTTGAAAGTTAATTTACAAATTTTACCCATCACAAGCTAAGTAACAATTTTGTCCTGTCAATCAAACATTATATCTTTCAATAATATTGGTGTAGAAACAGGTAAATATACATGCTACTGAGGATAAATAAATTCGTGAGTACAATGAAAGATGGACTTTAATGTCCTTTAGAAAACTTGCTTATCCTTCATAAATGGGTACATATCTCCTGAATCTCAAAACTCAAGAATTTGAGGTGTTGTAATTGATAAAACAATGACAACCAAACGGTTTCTTGTTAAATGTTATCCGTGAAACATTACTAAATATAAAAAGAAATTCCGGTATCACTATGCACGAGTTATGCCGAGGACGTACGGCCCGATCCACATATACATAATAATATATTCTGCACTGCTGAAGGTCGAACGACCCAAACCATATAATACATCAATAAATCCTGTCGAAGCGAACGGCCCGCTCCCATGAGATTAGTGAAAATTTACCGCGCTCGCGAAATATATTTGTGAAGCGGTTGAACATAGATGTTCTCAATTTATCATAATATTACTCAATATCTTTTTGAAATAGGAAATTCAACTTGGAACCTTATTAAAATTCTCAACCTTCACTTTAAATCCAACAAGTAGAAAACATAATCAAACAACAATATCAACAAATCATGGTGTAAGCCTAAATCTACCTGGACAGAAGCATTAATAGTAGCTACACACGGACTCTCGTCACATCGTACGTGCGTAGGCCCCCACAAATAGAAGTACATTTTTATTTAAGTTCACCTATGAGGTTAATTCCCTCTTACAAGGTTAGAAAATAGACTTACCTAGCCTCAAGGCCTACTTTCCAGTCCAAGAATGTGGTCACACCCCCAATTCGGTGTCGAATCAATCCTAAATTAATCAAATAGTATATAAACTAATCAATTCATACTCGAAAATCCATATTCCAACTATTTAAGAGGTTACCCAACCCATGTTGTAAGGCTCTCAAAATTCACCCCCAGACCCACGTGCCCGGATTCCAGAAATTTTCGAAGAAAGTTGTTATCCATAACCTTAGGAACACAAATATATGGTTTTTATCAAATTCCATAACCATTTTCGTGGTCAAATCTCAATTTTACCCAAAACCTAGGTTTTCATCTAAACTCTTGATTTCATTAATTTTTACATGTTAATCTACCCATAATCTATGTATTTAACTCATGTTGTGTAGAAATTACTTATCTCAAAGTGCTAGGTGAAAATCCTCTTCCAAAAATCTCTCAGGAGATGAAAGAAAAGTGAGATAAATGGCTTAAGTCGCGCATTAAATGAGCTGGGCACAGGCCTCTGATGTCGCATTTGCGACACTCGGTTCGCAAATGCAACAAAATGATCGCAAATGTGAACTCTGGGCTTCAGCTGCTGAGGTTGCAAATGCGGCTCAGGTGTCGCGAATGCGAACACTACCCAAGTCGAGCTCCTTCTCAACTGCGAAGCTCTTCTCGCAAACGCGAATTATTTCTGGCATTTGCGAGACCTGCAACACCAACACGCACACCAGAAAAACTTATGTGTTTTCAACTCCTACCACACGTCTGAAACTCACCCGAGCTCTCAGGGCTCCCCATCAACAACCCACACAAGTCTAATAACCTCATACATACTCGCTCGAGCAATCAAAACACGGAAATAACATCAAAAACTAAGAATCGGATGCCAAAACGCATGAATTGACTCATGAATTCAAAAACTTCCAAAACGACTTCCGCTCGTCCGATTCCTATCAAATCAATTCGGAACGACACCAAATTTTACGTGCAAGTCTTAAATGACATTACATAACTATTACTGGTCTCGTAATTCTATTTGGACCTCGATATCACAAAAACCCGCTCCAAATGAAATTTTAAAGAACTTCTAGAACCAACTTTTGATATTAGGCGCCGAAACGCTCCCGAGTCATCCAAAATTCGATCCGAGCATACGCCTAAGTCCAAAATAATCATACGAACCTATTGTAACCACCAAATCCTGATTCGAGGTCGTTTACTCAAAATGTTGACAGAAGTCAAACTTAGCCTTTTAAGTCCAACTTAAGGAACCAATTGTTCTGATTTAAACCCGAACCCTTCCAAATCTCAAACTAACCATCCCCCCAAGTCATAAAACGCTAAAAGCACATACAGGGAGTTTTATTTAGGGGAACAGGGTTTGTCACGACCCCAAATCCATTAGAGGTCGTGATGGCGCCGGACACAGCTATCAAGCCAGCCAACACTAATTACTTAATTTGGTTCTCATTTTAATATTATTGAAACCATACCTTCCTCCTCATAAAAAGTAAAAGATGAAATTTAAAGAATAAATAATAATATCTTTAACAATTTTAATACATGACAACCCGTAAATACCCAAAACCTGGTGTTACAAGTGCAAGAGCATCAACTAAAAATATAATATAAAATACAACATCTGTCCGGAATACAAATTGGACAAGAGAAATACAAATACTCTGAAGGAGATTCTGCTGGCTGCGGGTCATAATATGGAGTGCAACTCACCTAAGTCTATGCATGCATACATGCTTCTGCTCTCACAAGGCCGCTAATCATAAATGCACCTGCACAAAAATGTGCAACAAGTGTAGTATGAGTACGTAAATCAATGCGTACCCACTAAGTATCCCGTGTAACCTCGAAGAAGTAGTGACGATGGGTCGACTCCGACACTCACTACAAGCTATCAATAAAATGCTGATATTATAATTAAACATGAATTGTATAAAACAGCGGGAGGCTCAATAATCAACAAGTAAGTGAACATTTCTTTATTATTTAGGAAATCTCCTTCTATGGTTACATCATTTAACAATTTATATCTCAAGCCAATGAAGCAATAACAAATATTATTAATTCCAAATATTTATCATGCACAAACAATGTCGAGGTCGTACGGCCATTCCAACATAAATATTTAAACTGTTCACTACCGAGGGTCAAACAACACGAACCATAGATGCATCTATCTGATACCAAAGCGCTCGGCCCGCTCCATAAAAGAAAATACTTAAAGGAAACACAAATTCTCAATAACAGTCAAGTATCTCATTCACAACTTCAAGTAAGTGAAATTTAATCTTTTACAATTCTCTTATTAAATTCAATAACTTAAGCAAATATGTTATCAATTAGGGGAAAACATTGCAAGTATAGCATGATATGGGTCCTAGACAACTCAGAAAATAGCCTAATTAGTAGTTACGTACGGACTCTCGTCACCTCGCGCGTACATAGCCTCCACAAATAGGAGCACATAATAATTTATTTCACATATGGAGTCAATTCCCTCTTACAAGGTTAGAAAGGAGACTTACCTCGTCTTAAAGCCCACTTTCCGGTCACAATTTCGCTCTAAAGCCCAATTTGGTATCATTCAACTCGAAACTAGTCAAACAATATGCAAATTAATCAAAAATATACTCCAATTCTTGAAGTTTAACAATTTATAAAAAATTTCAACTCCACTCAAAAAGTTGGCAGTGGGGCCCACATCTCGGAACCCCATGAAACCCACAAAATCCGACAACAAATTCCGATACGAGTTCAATCATATAAATTTTATCATATTCCGATAACAACTTGACCTCCAAATATTAAATTTTCGTTCTTGAAAAGTTTTTGCAAAAATATTTATTTCTTCCATTTAAATCCAAAATAAATGATGAATATGACCATATAATCATGAAGTATAACCACTTTCAGATATAGAACACTTGCCCCAGTCCATATGGTGAAAATTGCCTAAAAATCGCTTCAATCCGAGCTCCATAGATCCAAATATGTTAAAAATGGCCGAAACCTCGAAATATAGCTTCTGTCCAGGTATTTACTCTTCAGGATTGCGGAAAATGCTACACGATCGCGAAGCACAACTTTTCTCAGCCCAAAATTTGCCCTTCACAATCGTAGAAAATGTTTCGCGATCACGAAGAACAAGTGCCCAGGTCTTCCAGACAACCTCTAGTATAATTGTCATAACTTTTTCTACAACTTTTCAAATTGCAAATGGTTTAAATTTTTGAAAACTAGAAACCAAGGGCTACAACTTTCATGCTTTTCTAATCTCCCAGTTTCTTATATATTACGAGATATAAGATGTCAAAGTCAGCCATATGCAATACAAATTTCTTCTTCGCGATTTCCAAACTCTTCTCGGATAGGATATAGTATACCAATCATAACTTCTCTTACACAACTCCAAATGCCAAATGATTTGATTTTCTGAAAATTACACACAAAGGGCTACAACTTTTAGATTTGGAACATCTCCAAATTCCTTATAGATTGCAATATACAAGCTTCCAAAGTCGGGTTAGTGCAGCAGAAACGTTCCTCTATGCGATTAAGAAATGTCTTCCACGATCACGAATCACTGTCCAATTTTCCATTTTCCTCATCGCGATCGCGCCCAATTCCCCGCGATCGCATAGCACACTGCTGTAGCCAAAACTAGAAGCTAAAAATGGCCTAGAAATTGCCCGAAACCACCCCGAAACACACCCGAGGCCCTCAGGACCCCGTACAATCACACAAACCAGTCCCATAACATAACATAGAGCTTCTCAAGGCCTCAAATCGCATAAAACAACATCGAAATCATGAGTCGCACCTCAATTCGAGATTAATGAGTTTTAGAACTTCGAACATCCACATTCGATGCGGAAACCTATCAAATCACGTCTGCTTGACCTCAAATTTTGCTCACAAGTCACATTCGACATTGCAGACCTATTCCAACTTCTGGAATCGGAATCCGACCCCAATATCAAAAAGTTCACTCCCGATCAAACTTCCCAAAAACCTTCAAATTCCAACTTTCACCAAATGACCCCAAAATGACCTAGTAACTTCCAAATCCACATCCGAACGTGCTCCTAAGACCAAAATCACCATATGAAAGCTATTCTCAGGCTCAGAATCCCAAACGGAAATCGATAACACTGAAATGCACTTCAACCCAAATTCATGAAATTATTGCAAAGTATCAACTTTCCACAATAGGCGCTGAAACGCTCCCGGGTCTTCTAAAACCCGATCCGAACATACGTCCAAGTCCAAAATCATCATACGAACCTGTTGGGAACCTTCAAATCCTGATCCCGAGATCGGTTACTCAAAAGTCACACATTAGTCAATTTTTCCAACTTAAAGCTTCCGAAATGAGAATTTTCTTTCCAAATTAACTGTGAACTCCCCGAAATTCAATTCCGACCACACGTACAAGTCATAATACCTAAAGTGAAGCTGCTCATGGACTCAAACCGCTGAACGACATGCTAGAGCTCAAAACGACTGGTCGAGTCGTTACATTCTCTCCCACTTAAACATACTTTCGTCCTTGAACGTGCTATGAACTACTTCAAAATTTTCCGGATCATTGGTCAACACCTCGTGCACCTACCTGTCCTACCACAACCTAGTTGAGCTTATTAGCTTAAGCCAGTCCGAAGATCCTCCCTTTTATTCATTCAAATAAGCCTCAAAGCCAAATTGCAACATCCAAAATGCTCTACCAGTCCTGTTTCCAACATACAAACATTGTATCAATCATTTCGCGACGTACCAATACCTGATTGCATACCTTTACTAAATTCATACCATGCACCGCACAATTCACATGGCCATAATAGCATCCTCCAATATCATAGCCGAAATCCCACGAATCTTATGCCCACAACACCACCTCATGATGAATGTAAGTCCTGTTCCAAATCTTGCAGTTCTGCCACGACGGAAGAGATATGCATAAATTCATAACCACAGGCCAAATAGACAAATCATTTAGTCTCTTTCCCTGACAAGAATCATTACCTCATTCTAAACCATGCAACGATAATTGCTCTTTAATATACTTCATATAAATTTGATCGCACTGATCCTAGATCCAATAATCTTGTCTCACCCAGTACAATTCTTTCCGGCAATATGATATCACAAACACTGCCAAAAATCTCATATGATGCCACCATGTGCCAACAAGCCACAAACTCGAATGTGATACATAAGGAAAACGAAATCTAGAAAGAACTACTCAACCCGCATAACTAATTAAACAACCGAAAGGTTGTTATGAACCTTCCTCAGAAGATGCGGGACAAAACACACAGGAATAGATATAGGGAATTGTGCTCAACATTACACTGTTTCGCATGCAACCCGACCCACACATGATACCATTGCGACATGCAACCCGATCCAACCAACATAGCCGTGGTGGCGTGCCACCCGATCTACACATAATAATCAAGAGAAAACACACCTCGAGCCATAATGCTCAAACTCACGAAATTCCCGAATATCAACCATAAGCACACCTAGTGCACAATACCATCTCTTGGGAGACAGATAACACCATATGCTACAAAACTCAAGCACGACTAAGGTGCAATGAATGATCTGCATCTCGAGAGCCATTCTGCTCATATAACACCGCAAGCTACATAGGACCACCACACATGTGCGAATAATCAAGCCGTCTCACAACCGACACGACACAATAGAGTATTACATGAAGTAGCTGACGACGAAAATAACATCCAACGCCTGAATACTCCTCCACAAGGAATGCTATGCTAAATGAACACACCCAGGCTTCTGTAGAGTACACATCCACATTTGGACCCATCAACGGACCTCAAACTGATTTTGATCATACCATGTTTAGGCAAATACCCTCTCAAGGATCCACAATGAACTTTTTCCCATGACACACAAAATAGCTATCGCATTTCGAACAAACTTTCACAATTCACAACCAACTGAATAGAGCGCCTTTCAAGACTAAACTCTCACATTAGCGATAGTACCAAATCTCCCTACTTGGTTTTAATCTTTAATCAATCAAGTGACTATATGTCACACTTATACAATCTTCCCGTGGGATATACTCCCACGACCTTCCGCACCAAGTAACAAGTAACACCTCTATACCACCGGCCATACTAATGCTGTAAAGCAAATTAAGAAGCCGCAAATCAGTACACAAAGCCTTTTACACAGGAAACCAATCTCAAGTGACGCTAAAGACAATACCTGCTTACTCTAAAATTTGAATCCTTTCCTGCTCATCCGAGCTCGTGACATTCTTGTCAACACCAAACTGCAACCTTGATCCTCAACTTTCAAATTTCATGCTGCTCACCGCACCTATCCTATCAATGCGCGAGAGCACAAGAATTCCATCATAAATCCTGAACCACTAATAGAATACACACTTCATCATATAGAAACCTTTCACTTAACTCATTTCAGGAAACCCATCGCAACACCTGACTGAATTTTCATAACCGCGGAAAATACAAACCTCAAGTAGTGGTCTACACCACCATAACTCTTCAGGGATCCATCTACACATAACATGCCATTATAATCGAATACCTCCCAATAAATCAAATTACGGTAGCCGTCAAGCCTCACACATACAACCACAATTCACCTGCATAACTTAACACACTGAAGGAACTGATTATTGCCACCACCATGCCAATCCAACCATTGCTAACCGAACCAGCTTCTTCTAATTTACTCTGGACTTTCCTTAGAAATTACAATAGCTCCATTCAATATGTTGAACTCAATCCGCACTCATCCTGAGTGACTTCATTTCACGAGACCGCATTGTCTCAAAATCCACAAACCATCTCATGCCCTCCTTGTGCGCACATTCGCATCTTCAACTGGTACGCCCATTCTGATAATTCTTCTATGCATCTGAAGTTATTTTCTTCCATTCATCCAATGCTACACCGCAGACCGAAGATAACATAGAACATTCCGAGCCCCTTTCATGCTGCAAAAGCTCGATACTTAACCATACTACGGACTCGAAATCCTTAGGCACTACACTTTAACTTTTGAATCCACTAAGACCGTTGATGAGAGTCGGCCACTCTGACTTGGTATCAAATATAATCAAACTCCAAGGCCGTGCTAGCACGTGAACACCCTCTAATCGAAGTACCCGATTGAATTCCTTTCTCTTGTACATTACTCCCACTGGAAGCAGAAACTCTGAGTTTTCTCAAAACTGAACATGAATCGATAAGGCCCAAGTATAACACATATTCCTCGAATCCTTTTCTCAGATTACCACTGATGTTTTCTTTCCTTAGTCGTAATAACTCACCAATATGCCGATAACCAGAAAACTTACAAGTAGACAACCATGCAATCCAATCGTAGACGATGTGGCTCTCCCACTTAGCTTCAAGCTACAATTTCATAACCTTGGAACCTACCAAGAGTCCTTCTTCATTGACAATTATTTTCCACAATCAACCTGCCGAATTCCAAAAAACCCTTATGTTAAACATTTCATGAACACTCTGAATCATTAGCCACATGCACATATTCGCTCTCTTACCAGATAGATTGTAGAATTCTTCGTAGAAGTTTCATCAACACCACCCGACCGCTAACATGCTCATAGGAGGTAACCAACCCGTGGAAATTTCATGCCGACATCATCCAACGACGCTGCACTGGATAGAATTACTACAAAATCAGTAACCCATCCTAAGCCCATGCTCATCCACTAGTTGTACAAGTCCGTTCACTCTTCATGGACATCAACTAAAGGTGTGAAATAAATTCCAATCCAAAATCATGTTGTAGCCTTCTTCATATAAAGCATCTCCCCTCTGTTGTATCCCATCTTCCTCCGTATAATAGCAAATATTCCAAATTAACATCGTAGACCTAATCACTGTCCACCACGAATCCCGAATTACTCTAAACTTTTCCCAAGGCATGTAGTCATCCTTCCACAAAACCCATATGTTACTCTTCTACTCTTCCACTTTGGTCAACCCTCTCCTTTAAGCAACTACTCGACTTCCGCTTCTCACACTTGGCCTTCTAGAAATTTAACCACCACAAGACACATCCCACATGTCCTTCCTCATCCTCCATTTCCCAGTTGTTTTCTTAAATCAAAATCCGTTTCTGTAGCACTTGAACCAATAGATCTCTACCAACTTTAAAGCCTCTTCGAAGATCATCCTTCTCGAACCATCAACACTACGAACATGATCCTGAGCCACTGTACACCGCGATCTATAACAGCCGCTTCCCGGGCACCATTTCAAAATACTCTGCCCCAAAGGAGAATTGAAGAAGACCATAACACCGGTGAAATTAACACATTCAATAAGGATGAAGACACCACATAACAGATGAAAATCCCTCCACGCTAAAAAATACCAAGTCTCGTTACTCCATTAACCCAAACCTAACCATTCATAGTCCGATTGCCTTTCCTCCGTGGGAACTAAATGTTGAACCTCTAAGCCGTGAACTATGAAATCCTTCTATCAAGTCAGTCATGCCGTGATGCATAAATAATCATCCTAACATTACACCGACACTGCGAGATAGCAACACACGAATCATAATAAAAATCAGTGCGCAACTTCAAAACCATAGGAAATACTGATACTGAGCTGAAACGACAGAACATCCTTTCGCAAGGCGAAGACAATAACCCAATCAATTACGCATGGAGAAACATCCTGCACCACATCTGTAGTACCATTACAATTCCTCGACCCCCAACTGATAACAAGCGCTTCACGTTGCTTAAGATTGAATAGGAAAGAAATAAAGACATAAGCCTTGAAGGAGTCAAAATGCACGACGAGGAATCAAGAAGGGAAGTGCTCCTAACAACCCTGTAGCCTCTCGAAGATAAGTACAAACGTCTCTATACCGATCCGCAAGACTCTAGTAGACTTTCTCATGACTCGTAAGACCTGTGTGAACCTAGTGCTCTGATACCATGTTGTCACGACCCAAAATCTATTAGAGGTCGTGACGCCGCCGGACACTACTGTCAGGCAAGCCAACACTAATTACTTAATTTGGTTCTCACTTTAATATTATTGAAATCATACATTCCTCCTCATAAATAGTAAAAGATGGAATTTACAGAATAAATAATAATATCTTTAATAATTTTAATACATGACAACCTGTAATCACCACAAAACTCGGTGTCACAAGTGCATGAGAATCAACTAAGAATATAAAATATACAACATCTGTCCAGAATACAAATTGGACAGAAGAAATACAAATACTCTGAATGAGAGTCTGCTGGCTGCCGGTCGTAATATGGAGTGCAACTCACCTAAGTCTATGCATGAATACACGCCTCTGCTTTCACGAGGCCGCTAAGCATAAATGCACCTGCACAAAAATGTGCAACAAGTGTAGTATGAGTATGTAAATCAATGCGTACCCAGTAAGTATCTCGTCTAACGTCGAAGAAGTAGTGACGAGGGGTCGACTCCGACACTCACTATGGGCTATCAATAAAATGCCGATATTATAATTAAACATGAATTATATAAAACAACAGGAGGCTCAATAATCAATAAGTAAGTAAACATTTATTTTATTATTTAGGAAATCTCCATCTCTGATTACGTCATTTAACAATTTATATCTCAAGCCAATGAACCAATAAAAAATATTATTAATTCCAAAGATTTATGATGCGCAAACAATGCCGAGGTCGTACGGCCTGTTCCAACATAAACATTTAAACTGTGCACTGTCAAAGGTCGAACAACATGAGCCATAAATGCATCTATCTGACACCGAGGAGATCGGCCCACTCCACAAAAGAAAATACTTTGAAGAAACACAAATTCTCAATAATAGTCAAGTATCCTATTCACAACTTCAAGTAAGTGAAATTTAACCTTTTACAATTCTTTTATAAAATTTCAATATGACTTAAGCAAGTATGTTATCAAGTATAGGAAAACATTGCAAGTATAGCATGATATGAGTCTTAGACAACCCAGACAATAGCCTAATTAGTAGCTACATACAGACTCTCATCATCTCGTCCGTACGTATCCCCCACAAATAGGAACACATAATAATTTATTTCACCTATGGGACCACTTCCCTCTGACAACGTTAGAAAGAAGACTTACCTTCGACCTGATTATATTGACCGAACTACCTGGATCCACGAGCACACAATTAACTCGAACCTTATTTAAAAGGAAAGAGATTACTAGTACATCATTATGAGGCTGAGATAAGGCCTCGATGTCTTCCTCGCTGAATGTGAGGGTATCTTCGGGAATTTAGTCTCGAGATCACGTCTCCCTTGTGATGGATAGTTTTGTACGTTTGAATACGGGTCCATGCGGGATGTCGACTCCACCAATGATCAATGTAAATTTCAGTAGACTTGCCTATTTGATGTTGGAACATCTTATTAACTAGGCGTTGGTATGTAGCTCCTGCATTTTTAGCCCGACGGGCATTATATTATAGCAATATGTGACATACTTCGTGATTAAAGAAGTCTTTTCCTGCTCCTCCGGGTTCATTTGAATTTGATTTACCCGGAGTAGGCGTCGAGAAAAGTAAGGATCTCGTGGCCAGCAGTAGCATCGATTAGACGTTCGATGTTTGGCAATGGGAAAGAATCTTTAGGGCATGATTTGTTCAAATCTTTGTAATCTACACACATTCTTAGTTTATTTTCCTTTTTAGGAACTACTACTACGTTAGCTAGCCATTCAGGGTATTTTACCTCCCTAATGGATCCTAATTTAAAAAGCTTAGTTACCTCATCTTAGATTAATGTATGCTTTACCTCGGATTGATGCCTCTTTTTTTCCTTCACCGGTTTGAACCTGGGATCGACACTCAGTCGATGGGTGGTTACCTCTGGCGGGATCCCTGTCATATCTAAATTGGACCAAGCGAAGCAATCAATGTTATCAATAAGAAATTGTATAAGTTTTTTCCTGAGTTCGGGGGTTATTCCCGTTCCCAGCTATACCTTTCGTTCTGGAAGATGTTTGATCAATACGAACTGCTCGAGCTTTTCGATAGTGGAGTTCATTGCATCTGATTCCTCGGGGGCAACAACGGCTGGGGGGGGGGGAGGA
>ML360872.1:23438-33864 GCA_005239505.1 Nicotiana paniculata
GGGGGGGGGGTGAGGAAGTCTTCTTCTCTGTCTTCGACCATCTGTTCATCGATCACTTGTCCCTCGGGCTCAACTGAGGGTATGAGCTGTGAATGTTATTTAGCTACCTGTTCGCGTTTTGACTTCTTCGAGGTAGATGGAGACGATACTGGTGCCAAGTCGTGCACCACGAACATCTCCTTAGCTGCATGCTTCTCTCCATACACTGCTTTTACTCCATCCTTTGTTGGGAACTTCATCATTTGATGAAGAGTTGATGACCCTGCCCTTATGCTATATATCCATGGCCTTCCAAGTAGGGCGTTATACCTCATGTCACCTTCGATGACATGAAATTCGGTGGCTTGTATGGTCCCGGACACGTTGACTGGGAAGATGATTTCTCCCTTCGTTGTTTCACTCGCCATGTTGAACCCATTCAGGACTCGAGAGGCGGGTATGATTTGGTCGATCAGCCTGAGCTGCTCCACGACCCTCGACCTGATTATATTGGCCGAATTACCTGGATCCACGAGCACGCATTTAACTTGAACCTTATTTAAAAAGACAAAAATTACCAGTGCATCATTATGAGGCTAAAATAAGGCCTCGATGTCTTCCTCGCTGAATGTGAGGGTATCCTCGGGAATGTATTCCCAAGATCGCTTCTCCCTTGTGATGGATACTTTTGTGCGTTTGAATACGGGTCCTTGCGGGACGTCGACTCAACCAATGATTATCTGAATGATATGCTGCGTCTCCTCCTGTTTATTCTTCCTATCTATATCTCTTTCTCGAAATGATTCTTGGCCCGGTCGCTGAGGAACTCTCTAAGGTGACCTTCGTTGAACAATCGGGCTACCTCCTCTCGAAGTTGTCTGTAATCCTCAGTCCTATGACCGTGAGTGCCATGGTATTTGCACATTATGTTGGGGTTCCTCTGGAAAGGATCTGACTGCATGGGCTTGGGCCACCGAGTATCTCTAATCTTGCCTACGGCTGGTACGATGTCTGAGGCATCGATGTTGAAGTTGTACTCCAACAATCGGGGTGCCTCCAATGGTCCTGAGTGCCTATCGAACCCGGATTTGCTCATGAGTCCCCGAGAACTTTGGCCTCGATCCGCCCTTCGATCATTTCGAGGTATATTATGCTTCGAAGTGTTTCTTCGGTATTCAACATAGGGTTGGTATCTCTCCTTATCCGGCCTTGGCTTCCTTTCTGTATTTCTTGACTAATTTTCTAGTATCCTACTAGGATACACTGAGCCCGAGGGGGCTCCCAATTAGTCGTTCTCGACCCTAATTTTCGACTGGTACCTGTTGTGCACACCCGCCCAAGTTACGGCAGGATACTCGATCATGTTTTGTTTCAGTTGCCTCGAAGCTATAGAGCTTCGCTCATTTAGTCCTTGGGTGAAGGCTTGCACTGCCCAGTCATCGGAGACTGGTGGTAGTTCCATTTGCTCCATCTGGAAACGGGATACGAACTCCCTTAACATCTCGTTCTCTCTTTGTTTGATTTTGAACACATTGGACTTCCTCGTAGCGACTTTTATGGCACTAGCATGTTACTTTACAAATGAGTCTGCCAACATGGAAAATGAATCTATTGAATTCGGATGGAGGTTATGTTACCACATCATGGCCCCCTTGTATAGTGTTTCTCCAAATTTCTTCAACAGGACAGACTCGATCTCATCGTCGTTTAAATCATTTCCTTTTATACCACAAGTATATGTGGTGATATGCTCATTTGGATCTGTAGTCCCGTTGTATTTTAGGATATCGGGCATCCTGAGCTTCTTCGAAATGGGCTTCGGAGCCGCACTTGACGGAAATGGTTTCTACACAAACTTTTTTGAATCTACTCCCTTCAAAATCGGGGGTGCTCCCGGGATCTGGTCGACTCTCGGGTTGTAGGTTTCTACTTTCTTGTCGTTATCCTCTATCTTATTTTCCCCCGATTCGACCCTTCTAGTGAGTTCCTCGAGCATCCTCATGATGGTGAGGTCAGTTTCTGACCCGTTATTGCTTGATCTTTCTGGTGCTAGCTCAACTCGGAGAGCTATTTCTGGTCCTCCTGTGCTCGGAGTCTTTTGCTGAGTCTGCAACTGAACGATAGCAACTTCTTGTGCTTGCAACATTACAAAAAATTACTTGTAGACTAACTTCTCTTTCTTCTCAAGCATGTGTCCCTTGTGCGTCATGTTGGTCCCCTCCGTGTACACTTCCTTCAATATCAATACCCAAATCGACGTGCAAAGCAATGTGTGAACCTACGTCGACAGGGTTTGGTGTTGGTGCTATCCCAAGGTTTAGCGGTGGTACGCCGGCCCTTGGAGCCGTTGCACTGTTTTCTCCATGGAAACCAAGACCGTCGTTTCCAGCTACGTTTGCTGAGTTAGACATATTTTAACCTGAAATCAAAGAATCTTTGGACAAGAAAAAGTGTGAAGAATAACTTGTGTTATCAGAAGACTAGCACCAAAATAATCACTCTCATGTTTAGCCCCACGGTGAGCGCCAAACTGTTTACCTTGAAAAATGGTATTAACAATTATATTTCATTTGTGGTTCTAAAAATATGTGATTTACTCTAATACTAGTTAATAATAAAGAAATGATAAGATTAAGTAAGAAGAATGTGATAGACAAACCAATGTTGTCACAGAACTGTGGCCTCGAGCTCAGTAACCTCGGGGTTCTCGAGGTCCGCCTTTAGCAGTAAATTACGAAAAAATCAATGAAGAACAATAAATGAAGAACAATAAAGCTGAGAAATAATGCTAAGCACGTTAAACAAGAAGAGCATTGTAGAATGTTCTATTGCAGTGGAATTGATGCCTTTACAAATGATTGGGGTCCCCTTTATATAGGAGGGGAAAACGCTAATACGGTACATTTTTAATTATGACAAAGAATACTGCTGGTACAGTTGTATGACGGTTTAGTACGAATATGTACTATTTCTTACAAATCCTATCCGTCCTAACCACGTGTCCTTGGGAATTTCCCACTGTTCCTTGACTGTCATCGATTTTGCACTACCTCAAGGTAGGTTGTGGCGGGTCCTCGATATGCCTTCTCGAAGTGTATGTTCTGGGATCAATTCGAACTTTAATTTCAATTCTTCGAGCTCGGGCTCGGCATAATAGTGACCTCGAAATCGGGCTCCTCCGATTTTGACCGTATACAAAAACATAATTATGAGTAGAAGAAAAATAAATTTACATGAAACTGTCCACAAAAACAATTCTTAGAAGCATATAAATGAGATTACACTACTAACGTGATTGAAAGGAATTTTTTCTTCCCTCGCACAATACTCAAAGTACTTGCAAAGAAGTAGTCCACAACTTGAAGGATCAGTGTGCAATGGCATATATTTCATCTTGATTACTTTGAATTGGTCAGCATCAACGGAGTCCTCCAATAATCTAATCTGTAATATAATGTCAGTATGAGTATTTTAAATAATTGGTACTTGTATAAATAACTTAAGACATACGAGCAAAAACATCAATAGCTTGTAATCTTCCACACATTGATCAATGAAATCAAAAATGTAAATTTTCCTCTTTCTCAGGTTAGCACAACTCCAAAGTAGTGATTCTTAATCAAGACCGGAAGAAATATCTTGATGAAAAAAACAACAACCGGCCATTACACTCATGCTTTAGCACTGTTATCTTAGCCTTAGTATATTTTCCTTTATCTTTTTGTGGTTTTCATTATGCTTGCGTTGTTGTTGGAAATTTATTTCCTTTGATAGATAACTGCATATCTTATTGATCTAGAACCAAAGAAAGGAAATTGCATTAGATGGATGGCGTACATGTCTAAGAAAAATATATGAAAAAAATTGAAGTCACATACTGTAGAAATAGAATTTTGAAATGAAGCCATACCAGGAAGCTGTTTGAAATCCACCGAAACAGATGATGGAGGATAATCAACAACTAATATGGTTCAAGAACAAAGTTGCTAAACAGTAGATGCAGGAGAAAGCTCTTGAAGAGTCTCTCTTTGGTGAGTGAAAAGCACCGGCAGACAATGGAAGAGAACAAAAATGCACCATGAGAAGAAATTTGACCTTGGATTGGCTAAGCTTATCGAGTAGTATTAATCAAAGCAATATGAACAACAGGTCAACAACAATGGCTCCATGTGACCCAAACACCGTAGTAGCTTTAAGTTTCTAATTAACTTGGGATGTTGAACAAACTTTTATCTCCTAGTCTGACCATGTATTCTGATGATGTTAAAGAAATGATATCCGTGAGAACTAATATCTTTGAACTAAAAAAAAAAAGAAAAAAATATTTAAACCCCAGTAAAATATCAGATGAAAAAAAAATAAACTCATGGGTGAGCTACTTTAATAGTGAGTTGTCAACTAACTGAGACAACTCTGTCAACTCTCCCTCTTGATGCAAGGGGTGTGTGTATATATATATATATATACGTGTTAGATTTATGACTTTCATTGTGATTCTCCCGAGCAGTAAATATATTTATGGTCATCTCGTCTTCTGATTTAAAAGAAAACAAAGGAAGAAAATGTTGGCCCAACTTTGAGAAAAAGAGTCAATCAATACAAGCTTAGTAAATGAAAAGTGATAGAGATAGAACTTTTACCAAAAGAAGCTTGCTTAGCTCATTTAAAAACCTTTATAGCTTCTAAGTTTGTCTTTTCTTCCTCCTTTGCGTTTCTACATCTTCTCTGTCAATAAAGAAGAAGGAAAGATACAACATATTTTAATATCCTGCAACTAACTTTATCCAGAAAAAGTGAAGAAATGAACAAGTTAAACAAGGTCCTATACACCAAAATCAATTAAACTAGAGAGGCCGAACTCCAGTTATGATGAGATACATGTCAGTAGCTCCTACTCAAGAATATTTAGTCTTACATAGTCAGCCACCTGATATAACATACAAACAACTGCTATGCTTTAATACCAAGACCCTAATATTGATTATATGAATCATGAGTCAGCAAATTCTGGCCTGCCTAAATGATTACTCTTCAAAATGCATGTTTTGGAACTCCTAGTTCTATTAGAAGAATACACTTGTTTTTCACAAATTAGGATTGCAAAAGAACATAGTGTCTCGGAATCAGAAAATACAAAGAATATTTATTTATAAACTAAAGACCTCGAAATGGGTATAACAATCACAAAAAGTAGATGAATAGGAAGTAGTAGGATCTCAGTTTCGCTGGTAGACTGAATGGAGCCAGAATTCAGATACATAAAGAGTAAAGATGATCTCTGTCACAAGCCAACGAGATGGGATTTAGCTAGGGCTTGGGTGTAATTGTCTACCGATATCTCTGTAACGACCTGATCTGTCGTTTTGAGCATTTACGCTTCGCTCGATAGTTGATGGCATGAGTAGCTCCGTATGATGTATTATGGCTTGTGTGAACCGTCGGTATTGATTTTTTTTTAGGTTATTCGAAATCGATTCAGAAGAATGAATTTCATGATTGAAGCTTTAAGTTGGAAGAGGTGATTAAGTTTAACTTTTGTGAATTTGACCCCGGAACGGAATTCTAATCGTTCCATTAGGTCCAGATGGTGATTTTGTACTTGGGCACATGCCAGTATTTGCATTTGGATATTTCTAGAAGAATTCGGCACTAATTGGCGAAATTGAGAAATTTGAAGGTTTAGAAAGTCCACAAGTTTGACTGAGATGACTTTGATGGTATTAGACTCAGATTGTGGTTCCGGAAATTGGGATAGCTTCATTATGTCATTTGGATCTTCTGTGCGAAATTTGAGTTCATTGCGAGTTGATTTGATATGTTTCGGCGCGAGTTCTGGAAGTTGAAAGTTCATTTAAGTTTGATTTGAGGTGCAATTCGTTGTTTCAATGTTACGTGTGATTTGAGGCCTCAAATAGCTCTCTTTATGTTATGAGACTTGTTGGTATATTTGGACGAAGTCCCCAGGGACTCGGGTGAGTTCTGGACGAGGTTCAGACCTTTTCGTCGCATGTTGCACTTGGCTAAGGCTACTGGTTCTGGTGTGGCCGCATATGCGAACAATTGATTGCAAAAGCGACTTCGTAGATGCGGGGATTTCTTCTCAGAAGAGTGAAAAGGTAGCTGGGTGTGAGAAACGCAGACGCGGAGGAAGAGGCGAACCTGCGCAATTTTTGGGCGTAGGGGCGGTCCTATGCACAAATGCGCGTTTAATGGTCACACTTGTGATTGAGCATGAGCGGATGTTTTCTGCAGGTGCGAAGAGTCATTTTTCCAGATTTTTCCGCTGAAGCGGGTCATTGTTTGCAAAAGCGAAAAGGACTGGGCACAAGCTTTAAGTTCGGGGGTTTGGTCATTTTAGCATATTTAGAGCTATGGAGCTCGGATTAAAGTGATTTTGGAGGCGATTTTTATCACAAGGATTGGGATAATTGTTTAATACTCGATTTTTATTATATTTCGTGATTCTATCTTTGTTTTTGGTAGTGGGATTATGAATTTTAAAGAGAATTTGGGGTTTTAACCTAGAGTTTCATAGAGTGAGTTTTTGAGTATTGAACATCGATTCGGAGTCAGAATTGAGTGAAACTACTATGGTTGGACTCGTAATCGAATAGGTTGTCAGAATTATATAAGTTTCGTCGAGTCCTGAGGCGGGGGACCGATTTGGAGTTTTGGGTTGATTTTGGGGTTTAGACTAAAGATTCAATCTTTAACAGTTGGGTTTGTTTCCTTGGCATTATTTGATGTATTTGAGTTTTTTTCGCCTAGTTTCGAGCCGTTCAGAGGTCGGTACGTGCTGAATTGCATTTTTGAAGCATCGCTTGGCTTGCTAGATATCGAATTTGGCTTGTTCGAGGTAAGTAACACTTCTAAACTTGGTGTTGAGGGTATGAAATCCCGAATTACGTGTTATGTTATTGATGTTGAGGTGACGTGCATGCTAGGTGATAGGTGTGTGGGAGTGCACCGTGTGAGTTGTGATTTAGTCGATTTCATAGAGCTGTGTAGCTATCTTATCTGGACATTTTTACTGCACTCTATGTGTTAGAGCATTTGAGCTGCAATTTATGCTAGAAATCATGTATAGGCTATATGCTGGTACTACTGGGACCCACAATTGTCGTTCCTTACTGTTGAGTTATTTGCTTAATTGCAGTTATGTACTCAGTCGCATTCATCATTTAATATCATATCTTAGTCTCTCTTATCGTATATTGTCACATCTTGTATCATTGATTAGGGCTGCTTAACATGAGTGTTATGAGCTTGAAAGACTAAAGATAATGATGACTGAGTGAGGCCGAGTGCCTGTTGTTAATAATATTTATGTGATCGATCTACAGGCCACAACAAGCTTTGTTTATTCAAGCCAGTATTTAGCTTATTATAGCACTTGGGCTGGAAGGAGCCCCTACGAAGTCTGCACACCTACAGTGGGCACAATTGCTAGCAATCATTTACATTGGGCTGGATATGCCTTGGTTCATTTGCATTGGGCTGGAGCTACCCTGGTTTAATTGCATTCTTGGTTCATTTGCATTGGTGCTAGATCTGCCCGTGTTTATTTGCATATTGGGCTGGATCTGCCCTGTACAATACTAGTGATTGAGTGGGCTGAGTATTAAGCATGATGAGTGAGAATACGTGACAGTGAGATTGAATAATCTGAGAGTGTGAGTACATGAGTTCATCATTGAGATGTATCGCATTTGACATGCGTACTTGAGATACAAACATAGAGATGCTTTTTCTCATGCTACTGGGTTTTGGCGACATTCATGATTTCACCTGTATAGATATGTATTTTTCCTCATGCAATCTGAAAATGAAACATCTTGTTTATTGTTGAAAGGTTTTTGGGAACACCACAGTTTTCAAACTTATTCATATATTTTTGAGGTTTTTGGTGAAGGATCTGGGATCTACTACTATACTTGAAAAGCATGCCTATTTTTCGTAATTGTGAACCAGTCGAGTTATATATTGTACCATCTTTATTATGTTGTTATGAACTGTTGCTGGTTATTGGAGTTGGACTTTGACCCTTGTCCCAGGTAGTCACTACTTTTAACTTAAGGTTAGGTTTGTTACTTATTGAGTAAATAGGGTCGGTTGTACTCATACTACACTTCTGCACCTTGTGTTCAGATGTTGGATGCTGATGTAGCTGCGTACAACGGAAACTGGATATGAAGATGTACCTGGGTTCCAGTCATAACTGCCTCTTGATCCTGGTAGCTTTAGTATTTCAGATCTGTTCTTGTATATTTCAAACTGATGGTGTATTTTATTTCAAACCAGTTTTGTAAACTCTATATCTTAAAAGCTCATGATTTGTATTACCAATCCTTGGGGAGTTGTATAAATTCAGTTATCTCATCTTTGACTCACATCAGTATTATTATATTGTATTTTATAGTTAATTGGCTTACCTAGCGGGTCGGGTTAGATGCCATCAAGACGGTTTGGATTTTGAGTCGTGAGAATCTCTCCGTGTTAGTTGTGCATCCTACCCATAAGAACATCGCCATATCTAGCAGAAATTAATCCCAGGAATACTGCTGCTATAACCAAGCAAGAGGAAGAAAATATCAACTTCACAATACCGTAATAATGAAAAAGCAGAGATAACACCAACTTACAAACAAACAACACCTAAAGAACTTACTCCCCCCGTTTCAATTTATGTGAATCCATTTCCTTTTTAGTCCGTGCCAAAAAGAATGACTTCTTTCCTTATTTGAAAATAATTTACCTTTATGCAATGATTTATAGCCACACAAAATACATGTGCCTCATTTTACACCACAAATTCAAAAGTCTTCTCTCTTTTCTTAAACTCTGTGTCAAATCAAATAGATTCATATAAAATGAAACAGAGGGAGTATTTCAGCCAAATAGGTTCACTGGTTATATTTGAGGGAAAAATATGAAAGAGTGGCGAAATCGTCAGTCGAACTTGCTAGGTAAGCGTCGTCTGTGGCTAGGACGGAATTTTGGGGATTTTGGGGAAAAAGAAATTTGGGGACGTCGTTATAACCTGTAAAGATAATTCACGGGTGGATCCCTTTGAGTTTGATATATCTAGCAACATTTTTATTCTTTAAAAATAATTAAAGTAAAAAAAAAGATTTTAAAAAAATAAAACTTAACTCAACGACGAAGAAGTTGGTGCTTTCCCAATTTTTTTCATCGAATAAAGTTATTTCTAAAATTGCATAGATTGTATAATGTTTTAAAATTTGTAAGATAATTTTTAGCAAAAGATTAGCAGCGACAACATCACCACAAAAAGTCTTTGCCAGATTGTTCATTTATTTATAGGCGAAAAATGGAAATTTAGTACACATTCGTTGCGATGTAAACTATGTCTCCACTAATACAATCACTTTTAGTGACGACCTTTTAGAGTCATTACGAATAAACTAATAATTGTGGCAACTATAAGGGGTCGCCTCTAAAGCTATTGCATTTTGTGGCAACTGTGTAAAATCGCCACGGAAATCCTTACTTTAGTGATGACTACATGGGTCGCCACTAAAGGTCGCCACAGAAAATCTAATTTCATGTAGATAAGAACTACAAGAAATCGTCAATAGCCACTGGTTATATTTGAGGGAAAAAGATGGAGTGGCAAATTCGTTGGTCGAACTTGCTAAGTAAGCGTCGTGTGATGACCCGATAGGTCATTTACATTTTACTCTTTGTTTCTGTATTCTGAGACATCGAATAGCTCCATTAAGCATTCCTCATTTTGTGTGTGTAGTCCGTATCCTTTTTTCCGGAAGGTTTATATGAGAAAATTTATGAAAAAGTAAAATTGTGTCTTATAACTCATTTGAGTGAGCTTCGGTCAATGTTTTGAGAAATCAAACTCGGATCACTGTTTTAACGGTCCAGGTGGGTCTATATTGTGATTTTGGACTCGGGCGTATGCTTGGAATCGAATTCGGAAGTCCCTAACTTGATTTATCATAATTTGTTGAAAATTAAAGTTTAAAGGTTTAAAGAATTTATAAATTTGACCGTAGTTTGACTTTGTTGCTAGCTGATTCGGATTTCTATTCCGCCACTTGGTATAGGTTTGTTTCAGTATTTATGGCTTGTCTGCAAAATTTGATGCAAAACGGAGTTGATTTGACGTGATTCTGACATCCGGTTGAGAAACTGAAAGTTTTTTATTTTCTTTGAAAATTTCATTTCTTTTGGTGTCCGATTCATAGTTCTAGGTATTATTTTGGTGTCTTGATCGGGAGAGTGAGTTCGTATGATATTTTTGGACTTGTGTGCTTTTTTGGTTTAGATTAACGAGGGCTCAGGTGAGATTCTGATAGGTTGTGGATGATTTTGAACTTAAGGAAATGCTGGTTTAGCTTCTGCTAGTTTCTGTGAACAACTATTTTTTGACCACACCCAAATTCTATACTATTTTGCTATAAATATTAAG
>MDKI01207601.1:0-24133 GCA_005239505.1 Nicotiana paniculata
GAATTTACTACTTGTCGAATTTAGTACTTCGTTGTAACTTGTAAGTTGTAAGAGTTGAATTTTGAAATTTGAAAATTGAAAAATTTGAAATACATGTTGCACTTGCAATTTATAAGTGCAATTTTTTCCATAATCATTGTTATCTTTATATATTTTACTTTACATTTTATATAAATTACAATACATGTACAAAAACTTGAAAAAAAAATTAAAAAAACTGAAACCCGGCCTGGAAGTACCCCTACCCGCACGGGTTCGTTTTTACCCGGATAAGCCCCAACTCGTTAAACTCGTTAACAATTAACCGGTAAGAACCCGTAATCGTAACCCGTCCGGTTAAAAAAAAATGTAACCGGCCCGGCCCGGCCCACCCGTTAGACACCCTTACTCTGAACTGGCCTGCTGGGCTGGCCAGTGATAACACCTCGAGCAGGAGGCACCTGAGATACTGGTGGTGCATAATAAGGCTTCTGAGGTCTAGGAGGAGCTGGAATACCACTGGCTGTTGGGAGGTCTAAATGAACGGGGCGACTCACAAAATCCCTGCCATAGCGTGTTGCTAGTGCACGGGCTCCTGAAAAATGACCAGTCTCTCGAGACCTCTTGGCCTCTCTCTCCTCCTTGTCCCGAGCTAACATAGTCTCAATCCTCCGGGCAATACTCACGGCGTGCTGGTAAGTAATATCGGTCTCCAGCTCTCTGGCCATGCTGGTCTGAATACTGGGGTGGAGTCCCTCAATAAAGCGTCGAACCCTATCTCTGACAGTGAAAACCAAAACTGGTGCATGGCGAGCCAAATCGCTGTAACGGACTGCATACTCTGACACAGTCATGGTACCCTGGCGTAGCTGCTCAAAGTACACACGCCAGGCATCCCTGAAGCTCTGAGGGAAAAACTCAAGTAAGAACATCTCGGAGAACTAAGCCCAAGTAAGTGAAGCTGCCTCGTCTGGGCTACTACGCTCAAAAGCATGCCACCATTGATAAGCTGCTCCCCTCAGCTGGAAAGCAGTGAAAGAAACCCCACTCGTCTCCACAATATCCATAGTACAGAGAATGCAATGACACCCCTCGAGAAAACCCAGGGCATCATCTGAAGCTAGTCCGCTGAACTCAGGTGGGTGGTCATCAGTACGTCCGGTATGGGTATGAACCATCTGCAAGCAAGAATAGAATAGAGTTTAAGAATTTGAGGACAGTAACCAACACGATAAGGAGTTCCAAAGAATTTGATTGTTCTTAACAGTTACATAGCCTCTCGAAGATAGATACAGACGTCTCCGCACTGATCCGCGAGACTCTAATAAACCGGCTTGTGACTTATGACTCCTATGAACCTAGACGCTCTGATACCAACTTGTCACGACCCGAATTATCCTCTGAACGGTCTCGTGACGGCACCTAATCCCTACAACTAGGTAAGCCTAAAACTTGCAGAAAATAAGGCAAAATAATAATAGAAACAGTAAACAAGAAGAAATACTATAAATATTTAGCCGCTCAGCATATACAACTGTTACTTTCCCAAAACTCGGAACATCACAAAGTCAAACTCTGAAGTACTGTAGCTCTATACAAAGAAATAAGGGAAATGTATCTATATATATCTCCTATATCTGTACTAGAGTAGGATGGGGACTCGTGAGATCCTGCGAACGCGGCAGAATTACCTCGCGGTCTCCTATGCAGCTGCTAAGATACGCCTAGCCACTGTACTGTGTGCTGGTACCTGGATCTGCACATGGGGAAACATGCGTAGGAAAGGGCGTGAGTAATCCATATTCGGTACTCCATAAGTACCAAGCCTAACCCCAGTCAAGTAGTGACGAGGTCAGGTTGAGGCTCTACTGAGTTTTTAAAACAAGTCAACATAAATTTAAAATAGTGAAATATAGATAAGCAATGATAAATGGGATTAATGGAAACTGGAAGAATTTATAACAGCCAGAGAGCCCTCGGCTCAACACAACATATATCTCAACAGTAAATGTGCAATGTAGTACAAAGGGAAAGCTCCCGGATCTCAGTCCGTAGTCCCAATTTAGATATGCTGTGCAGTATAGGGGGAAAGCTCCCGGATCTCCGTCCGTAATTCCAATTTGAATATGCATTTCAGTACAGGGGGAAAGCTCTCGGATCTCGGTCCGTAGTCCCAATTTAAATATGAAATGCAGTACAGGGGGAAAGCTCCCGGATCTCGATCCGTAGTCCCAATTTAAATGTGCAAAGCAGAAGTATGTCGGATACGACTTAATTAAACAGTCTAGGAAAAACAACATGCAAGAATAGAGTAAAGCTACCTAAGCATGGTGCAACTAGTAGCAAATAAGAGGAAATCAAGTAAGGACAGGTAGGCATGCTTACTCTTAAGCTAACTACTCAGTTAAGACAGGAAACCGTAATATAGGAATGAAAATGAGTGATTGTGTGGAACTAAAAATGGAATTTAGCAACAATGACCCGTGTACGCACTCTTCACCTCACGTACACGGTGTCCACGCAACAAAATCATTATAAAATGCCTAAGGGGAAGTCCCCAACACAGAATTAGGCAAGCCACTTACCTTGACTGCGCTAATCAACTCAATACCACGCATTTGCCACGAGTATCCGACTCCAGGTGGCCCTAATCTATTCAAATCGATTGCATAATGTAAATATCACTTCAAGGGAACAAAATAGCTAATTATTTCTAAGCTAATACGCGAAATTGGGAAATTCGGCCAAAAAGTCTCCCGGGCCCACGTCTCGGAATCGGGTAAAATTTATATTTCCCGAACTTCCATTCGCTCATGAACCCACTCGAACAAGAATCATCAAAATCCGACATCTAAATCTCCCTAAATCCTCATATTTCTACTTGGGGAAGTTTCATCCCAATTTCTTGTGTTTTCATCCAATTTCATTGATTAGATTGAGGAAATTGATAGAGATTATTGATATACAAATGGATTAAGGTTAGAAAACGTTACCTATGATTCTCCTCTTCAAATTCCACCAAAAATCTCCAAATCCCGAGCTCTCAATCGATTTTGGAGTTATGAATTTCAAACCCTCGGATTTTGATATAACTAGCCCAGGTATTTCGCACCTACGACACAGGGATCACACTGCGGTGCCGCACCTGCGGAAACACAATCGCAGGTGCAGAAACTCATTAAAAGATCTGGGGTCGCACCTGCGGTGGCTGGGTCGTAGGTGCGGCTCCGCACCTGCGGATACTCTTTCGTGCTTGTGAGTCGGGCCAACCTAAGCTACGTCCGCACCTGGGTTCACCCCTTCGCACCTGCGTGTCCACACCTGTTGAAATACCATCGCAGGTGTGAGACACCAGAACCAGAATGGTTCAGCTGCTCTTAAAGTTCCAAATTCACCCGTTGGGCATCCGAAACAACCCCGAGGCCCCTAAGACCTCAACCAAACCTACCGACTGGCCCTAATACCTTGTTCAAACTTGGTCGAGCCTTAAAAACACATCTTATAACATCAAAATCATCAATTATGTATAGATTCAAGCCTAAGAACTTATGAAATTTTTAGAATTCACATTCGATACCGAAACATGTCAAAAATCATCCGAATGACCTCAAATTTTGTACATAGGTCACAATTGGAATTACAGACCTGATGTCGCTTTCGGAATTTCATTCGAGTCTGATATGAAAATTTCACCTTTCGGTCGAAATCGCAGAAATTCTAACTTTTGCCAATTCAAGCCTAAATCTACAACCGACCATGAAAACACATTCCGAACACGCTCCTAACCCCGAAATAACCCAACGGAGCAAACGGAGTCGATGGAATTCCATTTCGGATTCGTCTTTGCACAGTTCTAGCTACGACCAGATTTCTAAAGCTAAATTCCACATTTATGGACTGTGTGCAAAATCACGCCGGATTTCATCCCTCAACGCTCCGACAAATTACAATAACATAAATAGACATGGGAGAAGCGGTTAATAGGGGATCGTGGTGCTAATTCTTAAAATGACCAACCGGGTCGTTACAAGAGCCCTCTGGATATTGGTAAGGAGAGAAATGGACTCTACATTCTTCAATCAAGGCCAACAACTGCCATTCCCAAGAGTTTTTTACTTTCCAATAGTAGTTTTGTATATAGAAAGAATTTCAATGAGAGACAACCTGTTCCAGTTTTACATTCTTGTTTCAGTTCTTTAGATCCGTATGTAAAAGAAAAATTATGGCACTATAGACTTGGTCACATTCCTTTGAGTAATATGAGAAATATATCTACTATTCCTATTTCTTTTTGTTCAATGTTTTTTGTGCCTTGTGTTGTTTGTCCTATGGCTCAACACCAAACTCCCTTTTTCCACTAGTTCTATTTCCACAAAGAAATTTTTTGAGCTAATTCACATAAATACATAGGAGCCCTATAGCAACCAAACTTATGATGGTTACAAAAACTTTCTTACAATTGTTGATGACTACAGTAGAGGAACATAGACTTCTCTACTAAGTGCAAAATCAAATGTATTTCCAGTTCTTAAGTCATTTTGGCTATGGTAGAAAGACAGTTCAATACCAAGCTCAAGACAATAAGGCCAGACAAATGCTTTTGAATTAGGGAGTGGGAGTCTACAGTTTAATTTTTTTTCTTCACAGGGAATAGTACATCAGACTACTTGTGTAGCTTCTCCACAACAGAATGGGGTTGTGGAGAGGAAACATAAGCATCTTTTAGAGACATCTCGAGCCCTGCTTTTCCAATCACAATTGCCTATTTCTTATTGGGGGAATTGTGTTCTAACTTCTACATACTGGATCAATAGGTTTCTTTCCAAAGTTCTTCCTTACAAAACACCCTATGAGATCCTTTTCAAATCCAAACCTAGTTACTCTAATTTGAGGTGTTTTGGATGTCTATGTTTTGTTCCACTCTCTCAAATCACAGAAAAAAGTTCCAACCAAGGGATATACCTTGTGTTTCCTTGGGTTATCCACATGGAAAGAAGAGGTACAGGGTTCTTAACCTTAGCACTCAAAAGCCTTTTGTTTCTAGGGATGTTGTCTTTCATGAAGAATTCTCCCCTTTTCCCTCCATCAAATCCAAGGAGTCAATTGACTCTTTTTTACCTACTGCACCAATGTCCAGTTCTCCTACCGTCTCCCCTGATTTACCTTAACCTGCTACTGAACATTCAAAACTGCCTAATGAAGATCCACCTGTGCAACATTTTTCTTGATTTTCCACCTTCCAGTCCTACACCATCTTCTTCTTATTCTGTCTCTCACTCCCCTATTCCTACTACTTCACCTTCAGCTACTGAACCCATATTGGACAGTCTTATTAGAAAATCCTCAAGGCCACACAATCCCCCTTACCCCAAGGACTACATTTACAATGCTATTCAATTGACTGATGTAAGTGGTTCTTGTTTCCTGTCACCTATAACACCTTCTAGTTTTCCTTTCAATGACCTATCTATATCCAACCCACATCTTCTAAATTCCCTTTCCACTATCCAAGAACCAACCAGCTATAACCAAGCATCCCATCACCTGGGATGGCAGAAAGCAATGAAAAGAGAGATAGAGGTACTTGAGCTCAATCACACCTGGGAGGTCATGGAATTACCTCCTGGTAGAAAGGCATTACCGTGTAAGTGGGTGCATAAAGTGAAGCATAACTTTGATGGAAGTGTGGAAAGGCTCAAAGCTAGACTTTTAGTTAGAGAGGATATTCAAAAAGAAGGGATAGACTTCAATGAAACATTTTCCCCAGGGGTAAAAATGACCACCATCAGTTGTATTCTAGCTACAGTAGTTAAGAAAGGTTTGGGAATTTTTCAGTTGGATGTGAATAATACATTTGTGCATGGGGATTTAAATGAAGAGGTGTACATGAAATTTCCAATTGGGTTCACTCCTCCTTCTCCTACACATGTTTGCAAGTTAAAGAAGTCACTCTATGGGCTTCGTCAAGCATCTCGACAGTGGTATGCTAAATTAACAACAACCCTTAATTTTAAAGGTTTTTCCCATTCTCTAAATGATTATTCCCTATTATTTAAAAAGTCTGACTCCTCTATCTCTATAGTGGCCGTCTATGTTGATGATATACTCTTGACAGGAAATAATTTAGAGGAGCTACATGCTTTGAAAGTATTTCTACATCAGGAATTCAGAATAAAGGATTTAGAAAACTTTACATTATTTTCTTGGAATGGAGGTACTGTGTGAATCCGAGGGACTAATTTTGACTTAGCGGAAATTCACTCTTGATTTGTTGCTGGAATTTGATTGCCTTCACAAACCATCCGTCTCTTGTCCACTTGATCCCACTATCAAATTGTTGGCCAAATCTGGTTCTCCTATCAAAGACCCGACCTTGTATTGCCATTTGTTGGGAAAGTTGAACTATTTAACTCATACAAGGCCAGACCTTTCTTTCACTGTGCAACATCTAAGCCAATATATGCAGGATCCACGAGTTCCTCACATACAAGCAGCCCTTCGTGTCCTTCGATATTTATCAAAGGATCCCTGTCTTGGTTTATTCATGACTTCTTCTCCTTTGTATCAGTTGCTGGCTTTCTGTGACTTCGATTGAGGAACGTACCCAGAATCGCGCAAATCTGTTAATGGTTTCTACATTTCGCTTGGATATTCTGTTATTTCTTGGAAATACAAGAAACAAAACTCAATTTCTCTCAGCTCTACAGAAGCTTAGTATCGATCCATACAACGTGTAGTCAAAGAGCTCACCTGGTTAGTCAAGCTCTTTGAGCAGGTGCGGAACACTACTTCGCAGGTGCGATGTCGCACCTGCGACCAAAAGTACGCAGGTGCGGAATCACTGAAGGCTTTTGTGCTTTTTCCACCAATTTGTGCTCAATTCCACTTCAATTCAACACCAATCACTTCATGGCATCATTTTCCTAAAAGTCGAACAATACACACCATAAACGAACTCATGCTATCATTAAAGGATGCAAAATCTAACGAAAAAGAGCTAAAAATGTTACCACTCATCAACATCCCCAACTTAAAGCTTTTTCTTGTCCTCAAGCAAATCAAAACCAACAACTCAATGAGGTTCTACCATTTAAAGCACAAGTCGTATTGCTATCATTTACGAATCACATTATCCAACTAAGCATTATACTTATGGATTTGGTTGGTACTAATAATTAGGATCAAGTATGCATCTTACCCGAGTAACTCCCTCACTTAAAAACAACTTCAAGAAGTGCACGGGGGTTTCAGAATAATCAAGTGACAAGAATAAGTCTCAAGGAGTGACTCAAAAGCACTATTCTACTACATATGCGCAACTCACTCATTTCCGAATATATCAATTTCACCAATCCATCCTAATTCATGTGCCCTCACAAGAAAGAAAGTCCCAAAATTACCATATTTACAAGAACAACACAAGGGACAAATTCACAAAGGCACTCACTCTCACAAATAATTTCAAGTGTTACAACATATCATGCCATAGGCTTGCCCTTATTTTAATTCATCGCCTTTTCAAGAACATTCGGTTGGAGATCCCATAAGGACTTTTTAAGCTTGTAATGTAGGTTTAGGGAAGGTTCGGATAAACATCTGGGATACAAATAACTACACCTTCCTTGAACACTACTCACATTCTTCTTTCTTGTTGCACTTTGTTTCTTTTCAAACCACATAACCCTCATTGGAACCTAGTTACCAACATATAACCACCTTAAATACCTCTTTAATTTTCTTCAAGGCTCCATATTTATATATATACATGTATTTTTTTTTTAAATATTTTTCTTTTGGATATTGAATAATTTCATGTGAACACTTTGAGGTATAGGTTCCTACACTCAATATACAACCTTACCAATTTCCAACTTGACACCACACCCCCAACTCAGGCTTTTAGCCTCATTCTCAATGTTCAAGGAGGGACAAGTTCAAAAGAGGGAATTATTTTACAAAATGGGAAAGGTTTGTAATGAGGTGACCAAAGAAAAGGTTAAAGGCTCATATAGGGTAACTAGCGATAATATTTATGCAATGGTAAGTTTGAAAGGCAAAAGAGTTTTTTCAAATAACACAAAGAATGCCTAAGGTCATTTCTCCAACCAACCGTAATTATCATTAGCATTGAAAGACCAACCGGGCAAGTTCTAGATGATAGAGTAAACACAAGAATTATTTACACAAACTCTAACACACATGGCACATAAACTAGTCAAGACGGATCAAGTTCACTTCCTAATAAGAGCATCTAGAGCAATATCATGCAAACTAGTGGGCAAAGAGTCACTAAAAGAGCCAAAAATTTATCACACAAATTATTCTTTACCCTGCAACTTATTATATATATATATATAATTTTTTTTTCAATTTAAAAACCAACATTCGGAGGGGTATTCTTAATTCACATTTCACATACAAGAGACTAGTTTTGTTAGTACCTAATAATCCAAAAATCTCCACCTAGCAAAACAAGACTAATTCCCTTAAGAAAGTTGTCACGCCATATATCATAGGGAAAAGTCACCCGATTCACTTCAAAAATGTTCTTTGGGAAAGAATCATAGAATAAAGAAAACCCAAGGAAATACTACCACATAGAGGAAAATAAAATAACAAAACTACTAAAGAGAATGCTAAAATAAAAGCAACTAATACTAAAGAAGCAAAAATAATATACTAAAGAAAATAAAGAAAGAAAGAAAAATAAAAATAGAGTAACATACACAAAGTCATAGTATAGATAAAATATGCTCCTAAAGCCACCCCAACTAAAGACATTGCAGTGTCCCCACTGCACAATATCAAAAGGAAAGAAAAATAGTTTGAGGGTCTCCCTGAGGTCTGCATCAGATTAGCAGACTGCAGGAGAAAAGGCTAATCAGTGCCGCTGAGAACTCTCGCCATCGACATCCCCCTCATCATCCTCATCATCTGTCACGAACGAGTACTCCTCGCTATCCTCATTATCCTCAACTGGTATCCGCCTGCTCAGTTGCCCCCATTTAAAGATCGCTTTAATCCCTCTCTACATTTTTATCATGAATTTTCCTTCTTTTTGTTCTTCTCCTTTTCTTTGTCAAAGGATGACTTGAGGTCGACATGCGCCTTGGCCAAGCTGGTATAGGAGGTATCGAGCTGGGCAACAGATGCTGCCATTTTAGCCTGCGCATCGAAGTAAGTCTGCATCTTAGCTCTGGAGAAATAGTCGGGCGGGGGATGGGAGTGTGAGGGCCCACTAGGGAGCTGAGACACTAACTAACGAATGGATGCAAGCGGGGAGTTCATCTCCCCAAAAGGTCCCTCGGCTGGAGCAGTCTGTGAAGAGGATCCGGATCCGGATCCGGAAGTAGTGGTGGTGACCTTCCTCTTTTTGCTTTTCACTGCACTACCCTCACCCGTTACTCTTAACGGGTGGAAGGGTTTGTCGGCGGGTAGCCAATGATCAGTTCTACGCTCCTCGACCTCTGCCCACCTGCACAATTTTGTGATCAAAGAAGGAAACATTAACCCTGCGCTATTGTCGAGCAAATACTGCTGCAGCTCCCTTACAATATAGTATCCCACATTCACTGGGATGCCATCAAGAAGATAAGAAATGATCAGGGCTCTAGTATATGACACATCTGAGACATTCCCACAGGGTGACACCCTGTTGCATAGGATATAGAGCCATATCGTAGCCTCGACTGTGAAGTCGATCAACTTTAATCCCTTTCTTTTGTTGGCCCACTTTGCTCTGACTCTTTCAGGATATAGTTTAGACACAATCCATGCTTCATTGTCGTAGTTGTCTTTCTTTTGTAGTGGATCGAGTGGATGGTTAGGATTCCCGAGGGCATCATTAATCTCTTCCACCCCGAACTTCACTATTTTCCTCTAATGATGAGTTGTGGGTCGATGAAGATTGTACCCTTGAGGTTTGCGTAAAATTCGCGAACCCACTCCTCGTTGACCTTACAAGGATTTAGAAAGCATGACCATCCAGAGGATTGCAAACGGCCATAGAAATCCGGAAGCAACTCGACCAATTTATCCTCAGCGATCCCTTTCTCGAGCACTAATTTCTTGGTGAGAAGGTTGTCATAATACCGGTGATGACAGTTAGCAGACATGAAATGGTCATTGTCAAATTGCTCCTCAGCTTCATCCTCAAATTCATGGTTGTACGGGGCATTTATGTTCATGTTCGAGTCCTTTTTTAGCTCAAAGTACTTATAAAAAATCAAAACAAAGTTAGTCAGGCAGTAGAATCTTGTAAGCAAACTAAAACATTGCAATTAGGTCAAAGAACCAAGTTGAACATGCCCGGGAAGGGCCAATTGCAAAGCTACTCGAATCTTCCACACTGGCCAGTTTCCGCACCTGCGGAAGATTAACCGCAGGTGTGGTCCCGCATCTGCGCAATTTCAACCGCTTCTGCGGTTTTGTTCAGGCTGCCCAAAAATCGCACATGCGGAACAGTCAATGCAAGTGCGGAGCCGCATATGTGGCACATGGATCGCATCTGCGGACCTCGTCTAAGGGTTCAACTGCCCAACAAATTTTTCGATCTTCTTCACTTGAAACATGGTTTTTAGTACTAATTTGTACTCAAGATTTCCAAATTTGTGTACTAAATGGACCTCTGACTATTAATGCTAGGTTTTAGGTACTTAACACACAATTTTCTTTTGGACAATTTATCGAACACTTTGCAGGCAGTTAAAAGTTGCTTCTTCTTCAAATGATTTGGGTACTCAGATTCCCCACAAGTTTGTTTCATTGAAAACAGCCCAAACTAACCTACTCTAAACTAAATTCCTCACCCTAATATTAGCATAAATTAGAATGGGTCTTGGGAAGAAGGAAAAAAAAGGGACGGCCATGAAAGGATTGAGAAAAGACGAGGAAAACAAAAAACAGAGAAGACAAGAGAATTCAGGAGATGAAAATCAAATGAAAATACCTGAGTCTTGTGTGAGTGCACTGGAAAATTCACGAACGGTGTGTTGGGATTTTTGATAGATGGGGGATTTTGGGTTTTGGGTGAAAATAATTGGAAATTACCGGATGAAATGAGAGTTAGGGATTTAACTTGCACGAATTCCACACCTGCGGAACCACAGGCGCTTCTGCGATCCCGCTTCTGCGGATATTGAACCGCATCTGCGGTATAATCCGCACCTGCACTTTGGAAGTCGCTTTTGCATAGGCGCACCTGCGGATTTCTTGACCGCAGGTGTGGAAGTCCCTGGGTTCAGCAAGGCTTTTCTGGGCAGCCACTGTTTTGGTACATTCCCGCTCTCAAAAATTCGCAACTTAGCTCCAAAAATTCTAAAACTTGGTAGATTAGTGCAAAATAATATACTAAGCTATGGGGGGTGGTAAGTCGATGATCGAGCCAAGCATTGATTTCTTCATTTTGCACTTCTTGGCTTTCATGTGAGGTATGTCCTTTTGCTTTCTTGTTCCCTCAAATTGTAAAATGTATGGAATGAGTTTTTCCTGCTCGCAATCCTTCATTGATTCGTGTAGTTAAACTTCCATATCACCACACAATTCTAATATTGAAAAATGCTTGGAATGTGACTTCAACCCTTCAACTTGCAATTTCCCCCAGATTTTGACATCCTCTTTTTCCCCCGGATTAGAGTCAATTTCAACCAAATTTTCATTTACGCCGGTTGACTCTAATTTCTCATTTTACTTGGCATCAATAATACTCATGGGGTCGGTTGGCGGATGTTCAAGTCTTGATTCCTGAAAGTAAAGCTCACTTTCTTCCTCGGAATTGAACTCTTCTTGGCTTCCTCCAACACTTTCAAATTGAGAGGCATAATGAGCCTCCATCAATGCTTTCATTTGATCCTCCAAAGTGCGGACGTGCTCATCATTTTGAGTCACTTCATGTTTCAAGTCCTCGAGTGCAAAATTGTGCTTTTCCTCATTTTCAAGAATGACCTCCAACATGAGCATCATCTTCTCATTTTGAGCATTTGAGAGTTCTTCTTGGTTTTGATCAAGTGACAAGGAAGGATTTTCAACTTCAACCTCCAAGGAAGGTTCTTGTCTATCACTCACCCTCAAGGCTTTTTGAAACCTTAAGGCTTCAATCATTTCATCCATTTGTGAGTGCAACCTTTCAAGTGCTAATTCATTTTGGAGGCGATTTTCCAAAAGCTCCTCCAATGAATTTTGCTCTTTGTTTCCTTCTTCAAGTAAGCACTCCAACATGAGCTTGAACTCTCCATTTCGTCCATACTCAATTTCTTCCACTTCCTCATCCCTAAAATTTTCATCACAAAAAGTAGAATCATCATAGCGGGGGCTTGGAGAAGGGACGGACAAATAATCACAATCATACCAATGACTATTTTGACAACACACCTATCACAAATACTCCACTCATGGGTTTGAGATTGTGCGCACAATCCATCCCAGGGAAAATTTAAACAATTTTTCCACGAGTGTGGTCCTCCACAATAAGGACAAGGGTCATCAAATATGAACAACTACCATCCGATCAATTTTCATTATATGATGTCATTTTTTTTAATCAAAAATTAAGAAACTAAACAAGTACAAATAAGAAAAATAGACCAAGGTAAGAAAAAATATTACACAAATATTCACAAGTTTGGACCAAAGCACTTATGCTTATTTCTCAAACAACCTAAATTACACTAAATTTTTCTCCGGCAACGGCGCCAAAATTTTATACGCTCAAATTACACTTTAAAATAATGTAAGTGGTCGATTTTCAAATATAATAACCCAACTAGGTTGGGGTCGAATCCCACAGAGAAAAATATGTTGGCGATTAGGAATGTAAGAGAATTATCACTTATCGTGCAATGCCAAACAATTAGATTTTGGTTGTAAAAATATTTATATCTAAATGAAAAAATATAAACTAACCTAGAAAGCAAGTAAAATAATCGATGGCTACAAGGATGGATGCATCAGGAATTACGCTCAAGTAACGATCCAATGTATTTCACGATTTTACAAATATGAGTGAGTTTATGTTAATTAGCCACGGATAATAATTCTTAATTAGCTTCTTCCGAAGACTAACAAGACTTCCTAATTGAATTATTCCTAACCCAATTAAGATATTAAGCACACCCGGATATGGCTACAAGTAGTTCAATCCTATTTCTAGGTAGAATCTATAAAATGAGGGTTAAAGCCTCAAGTTCTTGTTTATTAATCTTCCCCAACCCCAAATTATCTTTCCCAAAATTAATTCGGAGTTAATGGGCGAGTCCTAGGGTTAGCTAATCCCTTTGGAAACATTAAAGAACAAGAGTAATTAAAGAAACAATAACTCACTTCATAAAAGATGAAAAATCATTCAATACATAAGCACAACAAGGTATTTAATCCACACTTTAAACATGATTATTTTCATAAACATGATTGAGTGTTGGAAATAAATACTACACACTTAAATATTCAGTACAAAGCAAGGAAATGAAGAAATAAACATAAATGAGTAAGAAATCTTTAACCACAAGTTTCAAATCTTCAAAACCAAGTGTGTGTGCAAACCCTAGCCTCCAAAACTTGTTCTTCTCTAGTGTATCTACTGAAAATAAGCCAAAATATTGCCAAAAGATACTGAAAACATCTGCTAGGTCGAGTATATGTGGGTTTGGGATTGGGAAAATGTGAGTTTACAAATCTGTCCAGGTCTGATGCCCGTTGACCGCACCTGCGGATAAATCCTCATAGGTGCGGCCTCAGTACAATTGAGCCAGTTGCGCAGGTGCAGAACACTCTTTCGCAGGTGCGATGTCGCACCAACAATTGAAAGTCTGCAGGTGCGGAATGACTGAAGGGTTTTGTGCTTTTCCCACCAATTTGTGCTCAAATCCACTTCAATTCAACGGCAATCACTTCATGGAATCACTTCCCTGAAAGTTGAACAATACACACTATAAACGACCTCATGTTATCATTAAACGATGCAAAATCTAACGAAAAAGAGCTAAAATGAGTGGTAAAATCACCACTCATCAGTCATCAGTCATGAGCAACTAAAAGGAGATACAAAATCTGGTACTGTTCCCTTAATACAAACAAGTATGAGAATAAGCGAAAAATGAATAATAGGAAGGAGAAAGGCAAGGCTGCGAACGCCGTGCAGCTACCTTGCAATCTCCGAAGTGCTCCAAGAGAGTAAACCAGATCTCACCCAATCCTGGCACCTGAATCTGCACACAAGATGCAGGGGGTAACGTGAGTGCACCAACTCAGTAAGTAACAAGCGCAACCTATGGACTGAGAGGTAGTGACAGACTAAACCCCCACCTTTATGAAAAAATAAATATACAAAAATTTAGGCATGCTTTCAGTTAACTAGACATCTCAATTGATAAGATAAACACAATTCCGAACAGTTTAACATATATACCTCGACGTATTCTATATGCCAATGCATCAACAGTATGAAATGCACAATGTGCTCCTACTCTCAAATACTCGTCCACTCAGTACTGTATATGGCTCGCATGGCTCAGGGAAGATCCCTCCCAGAATATATACACATCAGACAGAAGTCACTCAGTACTGAGGAAGGCCAATCCAGCACTAAGTAGAAGATCCATCTACAGATAATAATACACCTCACAATCACTCGGTACTATATAAGGGTCAACGGCCTAGGGAAGATTCATCCCAAAATACGTACACACGTCACTGACCTCAGTCGCTTAGTACCAATGGAAAAAGGCCAATCCAGCCTCGTGGAGAAGATCCATCTCCAAGCATTAACATATCGGACAAGATCCATGTCCAAGAAAGATCCATCCCTCAATATCACTGCGCTCACTGGGGGTGTGTTACAAACTTCGGAGGGGTTCCTACAGCCCAAGTGCTATATCGCTGCGGCGTGTAGCCCGAACCAATACCGCAGTGGCATGCATCCCGATCCATATATATATCACTAAATATCAGGCTCTCTACCTCACTCAGTATTCACTCTCCAGCCTCGCTCACATGGGATCCCAATGCATGAACTAGCCCGAATCAATGATATAATGTGCAAAAGAACAATTACCGAGACTAAGACATGATATGATATGCAATGACATAACTGAGTACATAATACCAATGAAACACATGAGATGACAGCAATGATCGACCACTCGGGTCTCAAGAACATCGGCATGAAGCCTTAACATAATATCTAGCATGATCTCTAATATGTTCGCATTAAGACGACCGCTCGGGTCTCAATAGTATCGGCGTGAAGCCTTAACAAAATATTTAGCATGATTTCTATAATGTTCATATCAGTAACATTGACAGAAGCACATATATCAACAAGAGAGAACCAATAAATGGTGCCATGGAATGAACCAGGTCACGAACCATATGGTGCACGCCCGCACTCCCATCACTTGGCATGTGCGTCACCCAATTCTAATTACATAACATGTAGCTCAGGGTTTTCGAACTCTCAGAACTAATATTGGAAGCGTTACTTACCTCAATCAAGCCAAAACTCTACTCTGCAATGCCCTTTTCGCTCGACTCGACCACAAATCGCCCCGAATCTAACCAAAATTTGTATTATATCATTAATATATGCTAAAGGAGCGAAACTGTAACGACCCGGTCCGTCATTACGCAGAACCTGCATTATAATTGCTGTTATTGACTTGTCATAGGTTGGTTATTCTGTTATTGATGTGTTAGAGTTGATAGGCTTGAAATCGAATGGTTGTAGTGAGAGTTCAGTCATTCAGCCTTTAAAAATAGCCTTAAAATGGGAAAAGTCAACTGAGAGTTGACTTATTGGTAAACAGCCTTGGAATGCGGATTTTATGGCTCGGATAGCTTCGTTAGGTGATTTGGGACTTAGGAGTGTGTTCAGAATAATTTTGTGATGTCCGGTGTAGAATTAGGCTTGAATTGGCGAAAGTTAGTTTTTGATGATTTCCGGTCGACACTGGAAAATAAGCTATCAGGGTCGGAATTGAATTCTTACAGTTGAAACAGGTTCGTAATGTAATTTTGGATATGTCTGCAAAATTTTGGGTCAATCGGAGTTGTTTTGGATAGTTTCGGCATCGTTGGTGGATTTAGAAATTTCAAAGTTCTTAGGCTTGAATCCGATGTAATTTTGGTGTTTTGATGTTAGTTTTGAGAGTGCAACTAAGCTTGAATGATGTTATGTGACGTGTTAGTATGTTTGATTGGGGTTGCGAGGAGCTCGGGATTGAATTCGGGTGCTTAACGGAGGTTTGGGCTTTGAAATTGCAGCAATACAACTGCTGGTGCTGGTGTAACCGCACCTGCGGAAGTTTGACCGCAGGTGCGGGCCCGCAGGAGCAGGCAGTGGGTCGCAGGTGCGGTTAGGGGACCGCAGGTGTGGTCTCGCAGGTGCGAGTAAGTGGGTCGCAGGTGCGGAAACCCTCGGGAAAAATATAAATTAGACCTTCCGCGACCCTATCATATTTTTACACCATTGTTGCACGGAAGAGAGCTTTTGAGGCGATTTTTGAAGGGGAAAATCAATGTTCTTTTAGAGGTAAGTATTTTGATCATTAAAATTCAATTATGGGTGATTATCGAACATAATCTCAGTATTAATTCATGAAAATCAGTAGAAAAATGTGGGTTTAGGGCTTGAAATTATGAGACCTTTAGGGATTGATTTGAGGGGAACTCCGATTTTAGTGTTCTTTATATGTACAGACTCGTGAGATGAAGAACAGTTTTGTATAAAAAATTTTGAGTTTCGGAACGCGGGCCAGGTGGTCGAATTTTGACCAAATTCGGGTTTTTGAGCTAAATTTGATATCTTTCGATTGGAAATCGTTCCTTAAGCATAAATTGATGATAAAAATCTGAACTTGATAGCTTTGGAGCCTTCGGAAGCTGATTCGAGAGGCAAGCGTGTTGCGAAATAGTTCCGGGCTAGTTTTGAGGTAAGTAATTTCTTTAAATCCTGTCCTGAGGGTATGAAACCCCGGACTATGCACCCTTTCACGGGTTTTTAAATGCAAAGGTTGAAACTTTGGAAATATCTTCCTATTCAGGCGACTATTGAGTTGCTAAACTGACTTTTAAGCCTATGCTTAATTGGTATTACTTTATTATGATATGATTTGGGATGTAAGACGTGTTTGGGGCCTAGTGCCGATCTGTTTTCCCTTTGGGGGTTGTGTTTACTATATTTTCCTCACTGATATGTTATGATTCTTATACTCAGTCTTTTTCCTGATAAAAGTTTTTGACACTCAGAATATTTTGATATTATTTATTGAAAAATGAAACACTGTTTTGGGTCGAGAACCCGGTATGTTTATGGCCTAAGGGAAAATTGAGAGTGTCTGACTGAGTGTGGCTTTCAGGCCTATATTGTGAGGAGGCTTCCAGGCCTTATATGAGGGAGGCTTTCAGGCCTATATAGTGAGGAGGCTTCCAGGCCTTATATGAGGGAGGCTTTCAGGCCTATATTGTGAGGAGGCTTTCAGGCCTTGTGTTGTTATAGCGCTTGGGCTGTAGGAGCCCCTCCAGAGTCTGTACACATCCCCAGTGAGAGCAGGTACCTATTGAGTGATTGAGAGAATTCCTGAGGGCAACTGCTATGAGAAATGATTTTGGCCCGAGGGGCAGATTTATGATGATTTTACTAAGTTTTCGAACTATGATTTACTTCGTTTCAAACTGGCTTTTACTGAGATACACTGATATTACACTCGTTTCAAAGGATTTCTGGAAACTGATTTCTAACTTATGTATTTGATGAATACTACATGGTGACTTGGTGTTTTACTGGTTTATATAATTGTGTATCTGTACTGTGTATTTTATAGTTCCCAGACTGTGATTTACTTTCATTGCTACTGAGTTGGCGTACTCATCATTACTCACTGTGCCTCTATGCACAGATCCAGGTACCATTTCGCAGCAGTAGCTGTCCCAGTTCATTTGCAGCAATTCACGGGATTTTGAGGTAGCTGTCCAGCGTCCACAGCTTCTCCATTTCCCTTCCTTATTTAGTTTTAGCGTTTGATTCAGAGACATATATTATAGTTTTAGCAGAGTTAGATTTATTTATTCTTAGATGCTTATGACTATTGACTCCAGCCTTGGGAGGTTTTGTTTAGAGTTGTTAGACTATTATTGGGACGCTAAGACTTAATTACATTATTCTATGCTACGGTTGCTGCTTATTATTAAATTGTGAACTTATATAATTGAATAAATGCGTAGTAAGGTGATGGTCGGCTAGCCTAGTTCCACGATAGGCTCCATCATGGACTGTTAGGATTTGGGATCGTGACAAGTTGGTATCAGAGCTCTAGGTTACATAGGACTCAACGGTCATGAGCAGGTTCATTAGAGTCTTGTGGATCGGTACGGAGACGTCTGTACTTATCTTCGAGAGGCTGCAGAACTCTTAGGAAACATCTCTATTTTCTTGAACTCTGTCGTGCCAATCTATTGATTCTTGAAATCTAAACTTATGTTTTTTAATTCTCTCACAGATGGTGAGGACACGCAATACCGATCAGGATGACCAGGAACCAGCCAGACCCACAAGGGGTCGGGGCCCTAGTAAAGCTGGGGGACCTGCCCGTGCAGCAGCCAAGACAATGCCACATGATCCTTCTATCGTTAAGGATCAGTTTCCCGCCGACGTTGCTCTAGCGGGACAGGCTCAGGCACCTGCTGTGCCTATTGTTATTCCGGGTCTTCAAGAGACCCTGGCTCAGATATTTACGGTGTGTTCTAGTTTAGCTTAGGCAGTGGCTATGACCACTACTGCTAATGCAGCTCAGGCCGGGGGAGACAATCAGTCTCCAGCTGCCCAGGCACCTGAGCCAGTTGTACGAGGTATTCAGGAACCGGAAGCAGCCCAGATCAGACAGTTGCTCCGGTTCAGGGTTATGTGGTCCCTGCTATGCCTGAGGATGAGCAACGCAGGTTGGAGAGGTTCAACAAACTTCAGTCTCCGACCTTCAGCGGTACAGAGGGCGAGAATGCCCAAGGTTTTCTTGATAAATGTCAGACCAGCGAGGTCTCATTTGCTACTTATCAGTTTGCTGGTGCTGCTTTTACTTAGTGGGAATCATTCGAGAGGCGTAGGCCGGTTGGTTCAGCACCTCTCACCTGGCAGCAGTTCTCTATGATTTTTTTTGGAGAAATATGTTCTTCAGTCCCATAGAGAGGAGCAACGTAGGCAGTTTGAGCAACTGTGCCAGGGAGAGTTGTCAGTTACTCAGTACGAGATGAGGTTTTCTGAGTTGGCCAGACATGTTTTGGAGTGAGTCCCCACTAACAGGGAGCGTATCAGGAGATTTTTTTGGATGGTCTCACATATCAGCTTCGAATTTTTATGACCAGAGAGAGGGTGTCTGGAGCCACGTTTGAGCAGATTATTGATATAGCTCGGGACATTGAGTCGGTTCGCAGGAAGGAGCGTGAGGAGAGGGAGGCTAAGAGGCCTCGGGGATCAGGTAATTTCAGTGGTGCTCCTTCAAGAGGGCAATTTCAGTCTAGCAGATGTCGTCCATTTAGACCTCCACAGCCAGCTCGCCCAGCTTTCAGTGGTGTATCGTCGGGGCAGGGTCCTCGCAATTCTCATCAGGGACGTTCATCTTTTAGTGCCCTTCCAGCTCAGAGCTCCGCCCGAGCATCATCTTATCAGATTTTCGTTTGGTGATTATCAGGGTGGCAGAGCTTCTCGTTCGTTTTCATCTCTAGCTAGTGTCCCCGTCGTTCTAGTAGTTCATCCCAACAGAGGGTTCAGCCCTCGGCTTCAGCCCTAGTCACTTCACCACCTACCCAGGCAGCTAGGGGTGGTGGTCAGGCAGCTAGAGGCCATCCTAGAGGGGGAGGTCAAGTAGGTGGAGGCCAGCCACATATTTATGCACTTCCGGCTAGGCCTGATGCGATGGCATCCGATGCGGTGATTACAGGTACTATTTCAGTTTGTCACACTGATGCTTTGGCTTTATTTGACCCTGGTTCCATGTACTCTTATGTCTCATCCTATTTTGCTCATTTCCTGAATATGCCCCGTGAGTCTTTAGTTAAATCTGTTCATGTTTCGACTCCGGTGGGTGATACTATTGTTGTGGACCGTGTGTATTGTTTAACCAAAGAATTAGACCCTTTGACTAAAGCTTATTTTTAAGATGAATACGGGTTACTGATAATCAAGGTAAAAGGTAATGGAGAAAAATGAATAATAGACAATATTGCAGAAATATAGAAAGTCGAAGTTGATTGTATTCGAGAATTAGATGCCTTTACAAGCTGTATTCCCCTCCCTTATATAGAAGATTCTTATAACGTACGACTCTTGCTACGGTTACTCATTAATGACTAATTATGACATTAATGAGGCGTTACAAAGCAAAATGGTAATTGAGGTTCGGTTACATAACGTTCGAGTAATCAATTGTGGGTCCTTGAATCTGCCCATAGCTTTGTCTAGATTCATTCTGACCGTGCCTCTCTCCCATTTTGATCAAGTTGAGTTTCCCATGGCTGATAAGTTCGTGGGTTTACTGAACCGTGCCTCTTTGTACTGTACCTCTTCAAAGAATCACATCCAGCTGTCGCTTTTTCCTGTGTCCACGTGACTGGCTGAGTTGTCAAAAGCTTGCTTACATGTGAAACTCTTTTTTACCAATAAAGATAGTCCCCCTACTTACCATATATTTAACGATTAATATTTGGTAAGTGGATGTTCATTTATGGCGGGAATATTTTGTTGCTGCTTTTCCTTGAATCATTGTATCTTTCTCTGCACCATAGGCGTCGTTTGTCACTTCCATTTAATGCTCATACCACGTGTCCTTTTCGGATTGGTTCTGCATTTACACGACACCTTTTAGGGCTTTTTACGGCTGTGCCAGTCCCGAAGTGACATCTTCAATTATGACTTTTCATCATTATTTTCCTTTTTCTTCATGTTTGACGGTTGTCTTCAAGTATAAATACATGTTTTCTTTTCTTTGCTTCCACGAAGCACTTTTCTAACTTTGTCTTTGTGAAGAACTTTCTTCTTTGCCTTTTTAAACATGTCTTCTTCAAACCAACCTCAAAGAGTTATAGATATTGAAAGTTTAGCGCCATCTTCTGCTCCGACTAGGAGTCGGAGGGGTGGTAGACTTAGAAGTCTAGGATCCGCTCCTTCGAGGGTCTCCTCTTCTTTTCAGATAGTTCCTCCTCCTTCCACTAGATCTCTAGTTTCTCCGAGATTTAGGGTCTCTCGGTCTTTGTCTAGAGGTAGATGCGAACGCCTTCGTGAACCTGGAGTCGATGAAATTGTCCCTGCTGAGTTTGTTTTTTCTAGGGATAGTCAAGTTCTTGTAGATCAATCTTCTTCTCTTGATAGTGTCGAAAGATATCCAACCCTTATAACTGACGGTCAGATTTCCCTTGTTCGGAGGGAGTGCTTTTGGAAGTCTGACTTTCCTATCTGTATTTCGAATAGTAATCAAAGAATAACGTCTTACAAGACGGGATATTCTTTTGTTTGTACGTATCCTTTCACTTTAGGGTTTAGACCCCCCATTGACCCAGTTATAATTGAGTTTTGCCATTTTTTCAATATCTGCTTAGGACAAGTTGGCCAGCTTTTGTGGCGAGTTGTCGCATGTCTTAGGAGTTTGGATTCTTTAGCCTCGGTTCCTTTACCTTCAACCATCTTATTCACCTCTACTCTCCTACCTTATTTCGTGAAGGGGTTTTTATTCTGACTGCTAGAAGCAAAAGAGTGCTGGTAACCCCTGAAGACAATAAGGATAGGGGTTGGTACCTCCAGTATGTTGCTGTACCCCCTGTTGGTTTAGTGGGTGAAGAAAATCTTCCCTTCCCTGAGAAGTGGAATCGCGCACGTGAGTATGCTTTAGCTCACATTTACTTTTTCTTGTTTTGACTTGAGATGTTCTATTAACACCGTGTCTGTTTTTTCTTCTCTCAGCAATCATGAATACTGTTGAGAATGTCTCCGGTATTCGTGATTGGGTAGAAAAATTGTTGTTTGTTGATCCTTCAAAAGAAAGATCTTGGAAGTACCTCGCTGGGAGGTATGGTTGGCAGGTAAAGACCCACGGTAAGTGAAGCTCTTGTTCTTGCTTCTTTCCTTACTCAAGTTTCTTTTTTTGTCGTTTAACTTTTTCCCCTTTTTAATAGGGTTCTCTGCTCATGGGGTTTCTGCTTCGTCTATCCCGAAGATGTCCTTGGCTCAAGCCCAGGAAATTATTGTTGGTTCATCTTCCTCGAAGAGGAAGATTAGTGAGTCTCGTTCTTTAGAAGAACAAGAAGAGGGTGCTTTAGTGCACATGCCACAAAGAAGGCGAATGGTTTTAGACGATGAGCTTACAGCCTTAACCTTGACTTCCGTGTCTGTGATTGATCCCCCTGTCCTTGATGATGTTTCACATTCCCCTATTCATTAGGGTGTTGATCTTGCTCCCGACGACGTCCCTTTGACTGTTGTCTTTCCTGCTTCTTTGAGAGAAGCTGTTTCGTCTGTTCCCTTGGCTATTTCAACTTCTGCTGTTGCTTTGCCTATAACTTCTTCAACTTTTCAACTCTATGTGCCTGCTGCTTTTCCCGTGGCTTCTCCAGCTCCTCAACCTTCCGTGCCTGTTGCTGTTCCAAATCTGCCTGCTTCCATGCCTTCTATTAGGGAAGTAGGGTCTTCCAGCAGAGAAATGCAGCATGTAGTAATAGAGGTTCCAGCTGAGGAAACCTTTTCAAGAAGACGGGTGAGCCCGAAGTGTGGCTCAAGCCTTTGATAGGACCCTCTGAGAAAGCAAAGCTAGCTAGCCACGGTGCTCTTACATGGGCCAATGAGGTCCTGCATACCTCTTTGAAGGTATGGTGAAAGTTATCCTCTTTGATTCTCGTATATGAAATTTATTATATCTGACTGGTTTATTTCTTGTAGATTAACCTTATAGGCATGGATCTTATGAAGAGGAATTCAAACACGTACGAAGTTGATTATTGGAGAGAACAATATGATATACTAAGGATTGACATGGATGCTTTAGAATAGGAAAGGAGTACCTTGAAGCGACAAATGAGACAACAGAACTAGCAGTGGAGAGGGATTCTTGCAGTCAAGCTGATAAAGATAAGAGTGTTCTGGAGTCTTTGTTTGCGGAGCAGCTGTCCGTGCCTCAGAGCAGATTAAAGACTTAAAGAACTTGTTGGGGAAGAAGGAGGAATACTCAGGCGAGCTTGTGCAATCACTCACTCGTACTCAAGAAGATCTTTGTAGGGCTTTAGACAAAGCTCAAACTTTAGAGGATTTGATTGTTCCACTAAGGGCCGCCCATGAAGCTGCGGAGGCGGAGAAGGACGGGTTGAGAGATGAGCTTCAAGTGTGGGAAAAGGATTATGAATATTTGAAATAGGTGGTTGCTGTCGATGTGAGCTGGGCGTATATGAATTCTCGCCTTGACACATTGATGGAAATGAGTCAAGAGGGTTTTGAACTTAGTGCTGAAATAGCCAAAACTAAGGAATCCATGGAGAAGGCTCAACAAGGTCATAACTTCTCTTCACCTGATGGTGAGATTCCAACCGCTCATGCTTCTTCGTCCCCAGTTGCTCCCGCTCCTTCTGCCACTGAAGTCAACCCTCTCTTGAAAAGATTTAGTTGGTTTATCCCTTTTTTTCTTTTTCTTTGTATCAATTGGTGGTTAATCCCAGTCCCATTGGGGGTAAATTTGGATTTCCTTTAAGTCACCAAATGACAACTTAAGGGCACCACAATGTATATAAAAATTTTATATGGCTAAGTATAAGTTAATACTTAGTTTTAGCCGTTTTTATATATAAATGTTAGTTCGAATTTTGTTGAGTTGTTGTTTCACTCTTTAAGTCTTTTGCATGCTTCATTTTTCAAGGTTTTAGTTTTACCTTCGAGTTTTGCATGTGGAATGCTTTAAACTACTCGTAACTTTTTTATAATAGGCACTATGTCATATTAAATGTGCGCCTTTTTGTAATAGGCATAATTTATGGAAGAGGGCCCTTTATAATTGACATGAAGAAGACGTCTTAACTTCATGATAATGCAATAGAGTGATAGGAATTTTACACATGTTTAAGAATGTTTCCAAGGAAAGTTTTTTGTTTGAACTTCCATGACATTTTACATGTGTTTGGTTATCGTCTAAAACTC